>PVIH01000346.1:0-44781 GCA_004025045.1 Sigmodon hispidus | reverse complement strand
TACCCACAATTTCACTTGGGAAGACCAAATCCTCCGGGATGGCGTCATGCACTGCAGTGAGGGTGCGGCTTCTAGGGCGCTTTTGCTTGTTTTTCGTGCGGCTTTTCCGAGTTGGCTTGGGCAGAATCCTCCTCTGAGCAATAAAGACTACGTGCTTCCCACTAAACTTTTTCTCCAATTCACGAACAAGCCGGACTTGGATTTTCTGAAAAGACTTCAGCTTAGGAACTGGTACAAAAATTATGATGGCTTTCCGGCCACCACCAACTTCAATTTCCTTGGCGGGGTGATGTTGAGTTCCCACAACTGGGCCTTGAGCTCTGAGTTCATCTCCAGCTCGAGCAGTGCCTGGGAGATGCCGGACTCGAACTCGTCCGGTTTCTCGCCATTGGGCTTCACAATCTTGGCGCTCGAGCTGAACATGGCTCGTCCTTACGGAGTGCCGGCTTGGAAAGAGCTAGAAATACATTTTCATGGCACCCATGTTTTGTCAGTTGTAAACAAAACTTCTAGATGTTTGTGTTCAGGTTTTGTTTAGACATAAACTTTCCATCCTGAGGGTAAACACGAAGGCTTTAGTTCTTCAGGAAACCTGCCAGTTTGTTTTCTTCAGCGATGGTGCCATCTCAACATCTCACCAGCCATAAAGGAGTTTCTCTCACTCTTTGACCTCATCAACTTTTAGTATGGTCAAGTTCTGGATGTTGGCAAAATGTTAACAGGTGGATGATGGTTAGCCCTTGTTTTAATTTGCATTTTCCTAATGAGATACATGAGCATCTCCCTTATGTCTTACTTGCCACCTGTCTTCAGTGATGACTCATCTTGTACACCTGTGTCTACTTTTTAAATACTAGAGTAGTTGCTTTCTTATTATTGAATTTTTGAGCTCTTCATATGTTTTCAATGCTATTCCCTTATATACTTTTGCAAATATTTTCTCCAAACTGTGTCTTAGCTTTTTATTCTCTTGAGAGTGTATTTTGCAGTATACAAGTTTTTAATTACAGGGAAGTACAAGTTACCAAAGACCACTTTTTCTGTCTGGAGCAATGGCTCAGTGGTTTGGAGCACTTCCTGCATAGCCTGCTTTCTTAAAAATACCAAGTCTTCCTTTCCCTGAACATGGACCTTCTTGACCTGCCTCATTACAGTTTTGCAGTTTTCATCATGTAGATCTTGTAATATTTTGTTGAATTTAGACCCATGTATTTCACCGCTGAAGGTAGTAGCTTCTAAGAATAATCCTAACATTTTAAAACAGTCAAAACACTCCCAATGATGGGCAATATGCTGTGACATATGAAAATTATATGGAATTAAAATTTCAATGTAACTGAGTTTCACTAGAATATAGATAGACTGAACTATCTGTGACAGTTTTCCAGTGACAACAGCAGACAGAAGAGGCAATAACATGGCCTGTGAAGTCTACATGGTTTACAATCTGTCCTCTTAGAGTTTGCTGATTCCTGATCTAGAGTACATTTGGGGGCTGGAGGTCAGTAGCACATTATGGCAGCAAGTAACTAAGGTCTAGATGACATCAGGTAGCTAGTTAGCCTATGTAGGTTGAGTTCTGACACATGAGGAATTCCAACATGCAGGAAGGGGAAGAGAAAGTAAAGACACCTCCAAAAGAATGAAGTGGGAGGCTGGGGTGGCTGAGGTGAGCCAAAGAGTGTATTCTGAGCGCTCAGAGAGGAACAGCCTCCCTAGAGAGACAGGCTGGCTGTAGTGCTTGAAGCTGAATGACCATAAATTGTAGCATTTAATCTGGATTTGCCAATATCTCTGTCTATTAAGAACAATTTTTCAAGCATGCCTTTACTACCAGCACTCAGAGGACAGAAGCAGGGATATCTCTGAGTTCAAGGCCAGCATGGTACACACTATACAGACAAAGACACTCTGTCACTGAAAAACAAAACAAGACAACAGCAAAAACATTTTTTCAAGAATGCTGAAGATGGAAGCCATCAGCAATGAGCAAAGATGTGTAATAGATGAGTAAAACAGAGAAAAAAATGAGTTTGTGTAATCCTTTTGGCAAATGAGAAAGTTTTCTGTTCTCTTTTTAAAGTCCAAGTAACACAGTGTGTTGGTGTTCTGTGGGAACAATGCATGCAGTAGAGAAAAAGAAACTAAGGATCAGAGAGACAGATGAAAAGATCACAAAAAGGAAGACTGAGGATCAGGGCCAAGAGCCCAGATCGGGAAATCACTCCTGATCATTCAGGGATGTACACCTTCCGCAGGGAAAGAGGGAAACACAGAATAGAAAGAGCTGTGGTGTCTGAGGACATGATGATGGTCAGATGCAGCTCTCCCTCCCTACCTAAATCCTCACAGGAGGTGAGTTTTCCCTAGCATGTATGCTGTAGGGAAGGTGGGTAGGGGAGTTTGAAAAGACAGGAGGACTGAGAAACTTGTCAATGATAAGAGAAAGAAGACGTGTTTCAGAACAGATTGGCATTGCCTGGCAAGGATGTGGATTGTCCTGAGATGTAGCTCATGGATATGAAATGCTGACTCTCAGCAGCAGTCAACAAGGGGTAACTCACCCCTGGAGTCAAGCAAGGTCTTCAGATGGTGCCATAACTAGGATTCAAAGCTGGTCCTCTCTCTGGTGAGTGGGTGGTTCTTTATGCTGTGCTGAAATTCTGACATACAGAGAGTAGTATTGGGGTGAATCCTGTGGTTTGGCCCTCAAGAACTGTCCCTATTCAGTCACCACAGAACAGATGGCTACTTTCTTTCCCCTCAAAACATTTTAAGCTGCGCTCTGAAAATGACTACAACTCAATCACGCAGCCTTTCATCTGAATTTGGGGTATGGGACTCCCATGGTATTTCATTATAGTCCGTATGACACATTTCAAAGCACTACTATCCCATTTCTCTAAAAATGCAACAATACATCAATCTGTGGTTGCCAGTCACAGTTTGATGTACCCTTTTTAAATTTATGAACTATTTATTTCTGGAAGTTTCACTTTAAATTCTTGTTTTTGTTTATTTGGTTGTTTTTACATCCCAGCCAAAGTTTCTCCTCCCAGCTCTTCTTCACCCCACCTCTCCTGCACCCTCCCACCCACATCCACATCTCCTAAACTTTTCTCTTTGGATATGGGTGGGCCGCGCATGGGTAACAGTCAGCCATGGTATATCAAGCTGCAGTGGGACTAGACGCCTCCTCTTCTATTAAGGCTGAATGAGACATTAAAAAAGGCACACAATGTAATTTTCCCTTAAATGTATTCCTAATACCCAGTAATTCCTTAACACACAGTAGGTGATCATTACTTCATTAAATACTTACTGAGTTAATGAATTTTATTTTGAGAGTAAAATATTAAGAGATAGTTGTTACATCATACAAAAGACCAAAATATTTACAAATTAATCTAGTTCATTTACATTAATGCCTTTGTTTGAATGTTCTCAATGTTATTCTGCTCCAGTAGAATATCTACTTGTTAAATAAATCTTCCCACAAACTCTATTGGAGGGCTATGGATACAGTTTGGTGGAAGAGCATTAACTAGCACATGCAAAGTCCGGGGTTCAGACTCCATCACTGGGGAAAATAGCTAACCACCCATGCACTGTACAATCCATGAGAAAAGTCATATATTTTTCCTATCCTGTTATTTTTTTTTTAAAAAAAAAATAGGATTGCAAAACTTAATATACAAAAACTCACTGTACAAATACTAAATGCTTCCAGCAGAGGGCTCAGGGACTCCATTTTTAGGGGAAAAAAATTTAAAACTTGTTATCTAATGGTAACCTTTCTTGGGATGGGGGGGTACCTCTCTGAGGAGGCAGTTCTTCCTTCTGGGTCACATAATCACACATCACTAAGTTCTCCTGAGTGAGGTCTCACAAACCCAGAAGGATAAGCAGGGGATATACTTACCCGTTAGTGGACTTTAAACAAAAACATGCTTATTTCACTGAAAGATGATGGGTACATAAAGTAATTTAAAACACACACACAAACAAACAAAAAAATCCAAATTTAAAAAAATTACAGTAAATCATCATTATTTATATTTACAGATTTTACAGCATTTACAGATAAGCATATCAACCTAATTTCATGAAAGACAGCAGAGTAAATTATGGCCATATGTGTTTTCTTTGTTTATTTACTTATGTTTTAACATAGGAAATCACTATGTAGCTCAGGTTAGCTTCAAATGCACTGTGTAGCTACATCTGACCTTGAAGTTGTGATTCCCCTGCCTCATCCTCCTGAGTACTGGTATCACAGGGAGGCACAGCCATTTAGAGCTTATATAGCCATCTAAATATCAGGAACACAAATCAGTCAGAGAAAACAGGAAATTGAAAGCAATATAAGGTCAGAAAAGAATATAGCAAATGTCATAAATGATATAATAAACAATACATTACACACACAATCAGTGTGCTCATACTATTAAAAGTGGGCCTCAAAGCTAAACAGATCTAAAGAGATGACTCTGTGGGTAAGCCTGAAGCCTGAGAGCCTGAGTTTGAATCCTGAGCACCTGAGTTCAAATCCTGAGCATCTGTGTTTAGTAGGATAGATGTGGCTCTGTGCCCATAACCCCTGAATGTGAGGCAGAAGCAGACAGGCCCTTCCCCACCCCTCAAAGAAAAGGGAAGTTTGCTGCTGAGAAAGTCTAGCCAAGTGGTAATCTCCAAGTTCACCAAGAGTCTCTGTTTAAATAAACCAAGTTTGATGGACAATGATAAGAAAGACACTGCCCTCCACATGCTCGGGAATGAGTGGGAGAACCCCCCCACATAGACACTACATGCATATGCACTCACACTACAACAGAAATGCAATAAAGTAACACCAAATGATGAAAACAGACACACACACAATTTATTTCCTCCAGACCCAGAGATATAAAGGCAAATTTCTTGTAGACATTAAGGTCATTGAATGTTTTTCTTGGTGATAACCTTCAAAAACACCAGAAACCAAAAGTATAACACAAAGAACTGTTTAAAACCCAAATATTGCTTTCTGATTATTCTGGCTTGATCTCAGTATAAAATCTGAAATACGTGTAGTATTTCTTAAAGGAATCTGTCCCTCTCTAGGGGACAACTGGGAAACTCACATGGACATCTCCAGTCATCCAGAAAGGATGCCAGATGTCAGGCAATGTGAAGAACAGTCATCAAGAATTCCCCTGCAGCTGTATGCTGAGATGCCCTGCACAGATGCACATGCAAATAAGATCTTTATTTATAAAGATGAAAGCCCCAAACTTGACTCTAACATGTAACCATATTTTTATTCTGTGTAATAATATATTAACTTTTCCAGTGATAGAACAGGAAAAGATGAGTGGAAGCCCCTAATGTCTTGGTCTTGGAGTTTTACTGAGAACTTCTAACTAGTCCTAACATTATAATGCCAAAGATACACTCGAGTATTTGAGCTGCTAGTGAACAACTCATGTATCAGTCAGCTGCCCCAGGCATGGTCTAGCCACCTGTACATGTTGACAAATGTTTCCTCATCTCTGGGAAGGATTACACCTCACTATATATGTAGTATATAATAAATAATATAATTTGTGTAGGTCAGTTACATTATGGAAGAATTCATTTCAAAAGAGAAAAGACTTTTTCATATTAAAATCTGATAGCTGAGTCTGAGAATTAAAAATTCAGGTAACAACTTTTAAAAATTGACTTATATATAAAGGTTTTACTGGTAACACACATATCCAAGCATATCCTTGGCCATGTACTGTTGAAAAGTAGTGAGTACTTATTAGTAAAACTCCAAGAAATAGACATTATGGGGTTTCTGCTCATCTTTTACTATCTTAACACTGAAAAATTTTTTAAAAATTAAATTAATAAAAAAAAGGACCCCACAGCTCCTGGGAATGCTTCCTGTTAATATTTTTCTCATTTCAAAAGAGCTATACAGCAACAGTCTGGATGGCACTTTTCTTTCTTTACCCAAACAAAGGAAAGTTCATGTATGTTAGTAAGCTGAGATCTATAATGAAAATAAATGCACTTCTAAGACTTGCTGTAAAATAAATGGCTAACTTTCCACTCAGATAATTTCAGCTATGATCCAGGGTACAGCCACCACTCAGAAATTTCAATGATTAAGAAAGAACTGGTACAATGGCTTCTTTTAGAAATACTTCAAACAGAGGCACTGTCTACTCACTGCAGTGCAGATGTGCCACTTAAAACACGCGTGAGAATGGGACTTCTCAAACAGCCAAGAGGAATAAGTATCCAAAAATGCAAACCCACCCTGATGCACCTTTATGAGTTGCTGGATGTTGTCAGCAAGAAGAAATAATGGTTACTTCTTGTCCTACTACTGACGATAAAACTCTAGTGAAGAGCAAGAGGAATCCTGACCTTTTCGTTCCCTGTGCAGCAAGTAGGTTCTGGAGCTACAGAGAGCTGCACACAGAGCAAAGAGAAGAAAAGCAGACCCAGCTCATAATTAAGGCAGATTGGAAACACTGTTGGCTGCACCCGTGCCGGTCATCAGATATGCTTCCAGATATTGGGAGCCTCTGAGTACCAGTAATGGATGTGTTACATGTCAGAGCTCAAGCGCCTTGGACCACAATGGGTTTCTGAATACAGAACTGACATGGAAAAGGACTACAGATGTCGTGGACATAATCAGTTCCCTTCTGTGTTCACTAAATGACTGAGTTTAACCATTTCTCAAAATTTTCACTTAAAACATGACCATTGCTCATGGGATTTCTGACGTGAAACTGCTGGAAGATTTGGAGCCCCATACACCCTTCTGTCTTTGGTCCTCAAAACAGGGCAAACAGTGAAGAAATCTCCTAGGCCCTTCAAAACCAAGTCCAGGTCTACACAGACAGCCCTCAACTCCATATACATCTTATCTTCAACAACAGCCAATGACAATGACAGTGATCCTCCTTGTTTCCTCACGTCACTTTGTGCCAACTTGTGAGTCAGCCCAGTCACAGAAATGGTAAACTTTTTTCAACACTTGGCTTTCTGTGTGTTGTGTAAATATATAAATCAAATTTGGGGTATGGAGAAATTTTGTTTTATTCAAATGGCTCTGAGACAATTTTTTAAATTAAAACTGTTATCCTTCCATTTCTTGCCTTCTACTCCCTCACTGCACTTACTCCTCCTGTTCTAGTCTTACTACATCTTTTTGTAACGCTATGCTCTGTTGTCCCTTCCTTGGAAGAGCCCTTGTCCTCACCTGGTCCCTAGCTAGATACCTTACCTTATAGACATTCTAAGTTAAACATACATATATAAAACATAAAAGCTAACATCCACATATAAGGGAAAGCATGTTATTTGTCTTTAGGAGTCTGGGTTATACCTCACTCAGGATGATATTTTCTAGCTCTATCTTTTTCTTGAAATTTTCATTTTTAAAGGGGAATAATATTCTATTGTGTGAATGTACCACATTTTCATTATCTCCCCATCAGTTGATGAACAGCAAGACTGTTTCCGATTTCTAGATCGTATGAACAGAATAGCAATGAACATGGATACACACATATGTAGCTCTGTAGTAAGATATAGAGTTCTTTGAGTATATGCCCAAGAGTGGTAGAGCTAGATATAAGAGCAGATCTACTTGAGGAACTTCCACACTGACTTCCAAAGCAGCTGTATCTATTTTCACTCCCAACAGCAATGAGTAAGTGTAAGCCTTCGCCTGCATCCTCACAACACCTGACATTTGTCTTATTGATCTTGGCCACTCTGAGCAGAGTCAGATAAAATCTCAAAGTAGTTTTAATTTACATTTTGCTAAAGGCTAGATATTGAACATTTTGAAAGTGTTTCTTAGCCATTTGTATTTCATCTTTTGAAAACTCTGTTTTGTTCCATGCCCTATTCTTTAAACTGTGTTGTTTGTTTTCTTGATTTCGGGTCTTTTTTTTCTTTTTTAGTTCTTTATATATTCCAGATAAAAACCTTCATCAGATCTATAATTAGTGCAAAAGAGTTTTTTTTTCTGTCCTGTAGGTTACCATTTTACTTGAATGATGATGTATCCTTTGCTGTATACAAGCATAATATCCTATTTATTGATTAACTGTAAGTCTTAATACCTGAGCTGTCAGGGTCCTGCTTTAAAAAAATCCTTTTCTGTGCCAGTGAGTTCAAGCATATTTTCTATTTTCTCCTTTATAAGGTTAAGAGTATTAGGCCCCATGCTGAAGTCTTTGATCAATTTGGAGTAATTTGATATTTTGTGAGAAATACAAATATATTTTCATTCTTTTACATGCAGCTATCTAGTTTGATCAGCACCACTTGTTAAAGATACTATCTTTTCTACAGCATGTTTTTTTGCTTCTTTGTGAAAAAAAATCTATTGTTTGTAGATGTGTGGACTTATGTCTTCAATTCTATACTATTGATTCACATGTCTGTTTTATGCATATGGAAACTTACTATTACAGAAGCTTCCTAAAACACATAGACATAGACACGTATGTTAATAAAAAGTTGGAAGGGAGTTATCATATAATAGAGGGAGCTATCAAATAAAATACCCAATACTTGGAATGGGTTGTATCTTTTTAGATGTAAGCCAATGATGTTTCATTGATTCCCCCAAACATTACCGGCTACTGTCAGTGCAACTGGTGATCCTTCACAAGTGAATGACAAGACAATATTGCTTAAGACACTACACACACACACATACACACACACACACACACACACACACACATCATAGTACATGGAGAAATTGAGCTGCTGTGGGACTATGCTTTTGTACACTGTAAATATTTGTCTCTGTAAATAATGGTTTAATAAAATGCTGGTTGGGCAAATGCTAGGCAGGTGGGGCAACCAGACAAGGAAAATGCTTGGAAGAGGAAGAGCAGAGCCAGCCAGCCAGACACAAAGGAAGATGAGAATGCTGCACTGAAGAAAAGGTACCAAGTCACCTGGCTGAACATGGATAAGAATCATGGGTTAGTAAGATTTAGCAAGTAATAAGTCTGAGCCATAGATCAAGCAGTTTATAATTAATATAAGTCTTTGTGTGATTATTTGGGACAAAATGGCTGTGGGATCAGCCAGGCAGAACAGAAAAACTTTTGACTATATTGAACTAGTAGTCAGCTGGAACCCTCACCCCCTACTAGCTAGCATTCATAATGGTGGAAGATACTACACATGCTACTAAAAGAGAAAAGTCATTATGAATTTCACCAGCTATACAGCCTTTGAACTACAATAAACTATCTGCTTGTAAGATATGCCCACTGGTATGGTATAAAAGTAATAAGATAGATTTTAAAGTAAATTTAAGGCCTGTTCCATGAGATGTAACGTATACCTGACACTATTAATGGGTCCGGGAACCTGAGGGCCTGGAGAAAATCTACTATTACTCTGATAGATGATCAGAGTAAGAAAATTACTTCTGGTGACATTATTTCTATACTCACATATCAATGCATTGCTCAACCTCAATCAGAGACACTTTATCTTGTAGTATAAAGTATTAACACAGAAACAACGGCTATCAGATAACATGCAAAAAATAAGAGATTTTGAAATGCTCAGCCCTAAAAATTACAGCCTTTCCCATAAAGTCTCAGAAAGATTATAATAGCCAGAGGTAGTGGATAACTTCAAGAAAACAGCATATCTAGAACCAGTAGGGCACAAGCACAAAATAACACATGAACCCACAAATATTGTGTCAGCATATACAATACCTATGAAATACCAAACAGAAAAAAAAATCCCATCATGGAGTAGAGAGAAATGGAGATGAAGCCTCACCACTACCAGAGAAGACATTTAAAACGGATAGCTACTAGGAGAAGAATCAGCTTTCTTCAATGAAGTGACACTGGATATATCAATTATATTCTAGGGCAGACTCCATGGGCAGGTGTAGTCAGCAAACACAAACAAGACTTCATGGGTTTTTCCTTTCCTTTTTCTAGAGTAAGAACGTAAAGTTGGTGTATAGGAAAGAAATGGAGGATCTGAGCAGAGTTTGGGAAGGGGGAAATAATTCTCAAAAAATAAATAAACCATTAAGATAAATCAATTTAAAAATACAAAAACTAAAAAATTACAGAAAAAAATTCCCCTCCAAAAATCCACATATCAGTTCTGTACTAAGTATCAGTATCAGTACTAAGCTGGAAGCTGATCTCCAAAATGTAGCCACAATTAATCTTCCTCATCTGAAGACATTTCAGACATTAATCTGCTGAAGGAATGGCTTTACAGATGTTGAAATATAAAGTACAGAGGGAGGACACACTGACCAGGCCACACACATATATTTAGTATGGGAGAAGATGGACACAAAAGAGAAACCTATTCTACAGCTGACCTGATCACAGAATGAGCTCTTCTGTGCAATTTCCATTTCCTCTCCACCAACTCTGCTCCATGAGAAGTAGGTAGGCACTGAGCACACACACACACACACACACACACACACACACACACTGGAGTGCACATGAAACAAGATTAGGCCTTTAACATATTCTCACGACTTTATAGCAAATCAACCAAGGTTGACTACTTCATATGACATCTTGGAAAACAACAAAATCCAATTGTCATATAACATCTAAAAATCACAGCAGAGGCTTTTGTAAGAAGTGGACATAGTGTATGAAATATGACTGAATGTGAAAGGACTTCAGTCAAAATTGGGAAGCTTACGATTTTCCACTTCCTCATTCAATAGTAAAAAAGGCAAATCTCCTCAGAGGCAAATAACAGCAATTTTTGAAAGAGTCCAGAAATAAAAAGGAATTGACTAATAGAACTCAAACTTTCTTCTCAAGCTTCTGTACAGAAAAAAAAAATCCTTTATGTAGAGAAATGCTGTCACAAACAGTTTCATTGCCAGGCAAGAATTAAAGTGAGGAGAAAATGACCATTTTCTGAAAATTAAACATACTCTCCTTTAGAAGGTAGATTCCATTGCAAATCAAAATGATTGTGATTCCATCCTACACTTGTCAGAATGGCTAAGATCAAAAACACCACCAACAGCTTATGCTGGAGACAATGTGGAGTAAGGGGAACACTCCTCCATTGCTGGTGGGAGTGCACACTTGTAGAGCCACTTTGCAGATCAGTATGGCAGTTCCTCAGAAAACTAGGAATCAATTTACCTTAATACTCAGCTATACCAATCTTGGGCAGATACCCAAAGGATGCTCATTTCTACCACAAGGATACTTGCTCACCAACGTTCATAGAAGCATTATTCATAATAGCTAGAACCTAAAAACAACCTAGATGTCTTTCAACTGAAGAATTAATAAAGAAAGTGTGGTACATTTACACAATGGAGTACTACTCAGCTGTAAAAAAAACAATGACATCATGAAAGTTACAAGCAAATGGATGGACCTAGAAAAAAAATCATCTTGAGTGAAGTAACTCAGATCCAGAAAGACAAATATGGTATGTACTCACTCATAGGTGGATACTAAGGGTAATGTAAAGAACAGCAGGCTATAATCCATAGCCCTAGAGAGGCTAGGTAACAAGGTGGGCCCAAAGAGGGACACATGGATTTTTTGAAAATAGAAAATAAAAGAGATCTCCTGGGTCAACTCGGGGCAGGGGAAGGGAGATGAGGGACTGGAACATGAGGGATGGGGTTATAATGGTTGAGGTGGGATGAGAAGGGAGGGTAATGAAAGACAAGTCTTGATGGGGGAAAACATTTTTGGGTTAGGGAAATACTTGGTGCCAGGGAAATTCCCAGATAAGACTCCTAGCAATAATGGAGAGGATGTGATCAGATTGGTGACTACCCTATTGTCATCAGAGATCTTTCATCCAGTGATGGATGGAAGCAGATGCAAAGATCCACAGCCAAGCACTCAACCAAGCTCCTGGAGTCCTGTTGAGGCAAGGAAAGAAGGTTCCATAGGAAAGTGACTCTGAACTTTGGCAGAACAAGCCTAGATGGTCCTTCAGGTTCCTGCTCTGCAGAGAAAATTGCCAGGCATCCTTCAGGATACAAAGAGAAGTGACTGATGGACTATGCCAGACTTTCTGCAGCATTGAAAGGTATGCCAGGGACTCTGGGCCTGTAGGCTGAAGATGGATGCCCCAATGTTACAAAGGAACTTTGGGTAATTGTCTAGGCAGACAGGTATCGTCTCTGTCATTTCCAGATTTTGGAAGTTGCTTGCACTTCCTCTTTACTTGGGTAATATTATAGCCTTCTGTGGTCTTTGATGCAGTTGAAGGCTTAATAATTATAGGTATAGTTTTTCTTAGTTATTTTAGAAGGTATATTATATATGAAACTTTAGACTCACAAGGATAAGGTAGACAATAGAATATTTTCTTTAATTTTGTTAAATACAAATAGACTAGATATTATAACTATAATTCTTGCTTGATAGCTATTTTCTTATATGTAATTTTGCTCTACTAAAATCGAAACCTTTTTGATTAGACAGAAAAGAGGAAGTGTGGTGGGAATGCTCATCTGTATGCTGTGAAAATCATTCTGTAAATAAAAAAACTGTTTTGGCCTGTGTCACACACCACAGAAGAAGTAGGCGGGGAAATTGAGGTTCAGGTAGCAGGAGTGTGGAGTCAGGGAGACTTGATCCAGCCACCAAAGAAGAAACATGTAAGGAACCCAGGTGAGCCACAGGTCACAGTCACGGCCGCATGGCCAGATAGATAAGTGGAAATGGGTTGAATTAAGATGAAAGAATTAGCTAACAATGTGCCTGAGACATAGGCCAAACAGGATGAAATTAATACAAGTACCTGAGTCATTTTTTGGGGGGTAGCTGTGGGTGGGTCAGACCTCTGGCCTGGATGGGGTCAGAAACCCATACAACACCTTTCTAATGAGTGCAAAGAGAAGTATAGGCTGTGAGTCACATGTTTGTGATGGCAGAAATGGAGGGCACACATGCTCAGAGGAGCTATTAGCACTGTGGGAAATTTTGACTTTTCTTCATTACTTCCTGGATGTAATCTGTGGGACGCTTTTAAGAAGGCTGTACTGCAGAATTGTGTGTAGGAGGAACACACACACACACACACACACACACACTATTGCACGTAGCAGCACTCATTCAGCACTCCTGCTCTGCACTCCAAACCTCTCCAAGACAGCAGTGATTTTCAGATGCTTAAAGTACGTGCATTTTATACTATGCTTACTACAACCAGCTAAACATATAAGCAACTGTCAATGTGTGTATTCATGTATGTTTGTATGTGTGTTCCTCATACACACAGCTCTAAAGTGTACATGTATAGAAAATATACCATATTATGTACACATATGTACATATATACATATTTTTGTAAAACACCATCACTGAAAGTCCATAATGATCAGTGACAATGAGGAGACTCAAAAACCATGCTTTCATGTATACTGCTACATTCCAGATTCTTTTACAATCAATGCTAATTTCAACTCCAGAGTAAGAGAAGGCACCTTTGCACATTTCCCAAATATGTTATAATGTGTTGCTTTGCCATCATCTCTATCCCAGTTTGAAGGAAAAAAATGAATTTATTACAAAGTCATTTATATAACCCGAGTGGCCTAGAATTTGTAGTTTAGGCCAGACTCACCTCAGATGGGATTAAAAGTGTGTGCCACCATCTGCCCATCTGAACTTTGGCTTCTTAAATATCAAAGTGACTTTGTAGACAGACGTGGTGGCACATGCCTTTAATCAGTCAGGGTTACACAGAAAAAAACTATGTCTCAAAAAAAAAATCCAAAGTTTTATCTCATCTTCCGGCTTGTAGCAGAGTAATAATATGAACAAGAATGACAACTCTAACCTCACTGACATGGGAGGTAGTCTCCCCCACCCCCACACACACCAGGCTAAGAAAATGGAGTTGTTTTCAAACATCTTCAAGTCTTTCTGTGCCTCTTTCAACAAGATGCAACAAACATGACCTAATTCTCTCTTGTTGGCATTTAGAAAAAGGTGACAGACTTGGAATCAGGAAGAGGTTTCAACAATCAGGTCAAAATATAGGGGGGAAGATTTTATTCAGTCCATTGCACCAACTTGATATTGCTGTCTTTTTTGTTTTGTTTTGTTTGAGACAGGATCTGTTTCATCCTGATTATCCTGGAATGTGTTATGTGGACTACCTGTCCTAGAATTCACAGAGTTCCTCATGCCTCGGCTTGAAATTAAGGGCTACGCTACCATGCTCAGAGGATCTTGCTGCCTTTCAAGAAATATTGCTATATTCTATAAAGTTCTTTTACAGATTAGGTCAAAGAATACCCATAAAGTGCCTAGCACTGTGTGCTGGCTGCTTCACAGTGTTCCATGAGAGAGATACTCCTTCCTGCCCTGTCAGGACACAATATAAATAACCAAGTTGATGGTGTGTGCTCCAGCCTCAGTGTCTCTCTCTCTGAACACTCTTGAGAATGGGCTTCTGGTCTAGAGAAAGAATAAACCTAAGTCCAGGATAGAGCTGAGGTCTTGCTTTCCTTTCCTTTTGAAGAAATGTCATGTCCTTGGCTGGGACTCCAACCAATAATGAAGGGGGTACCTAAACAGGATTTCCCATATAATCAAATAAAAGACCGCCCTAATTGTCATTATAGAACCCTCATCCAGCAATGAATAGAGGTGGAAGCAGAGATTCATAGCTAAGCACCAGGCTGAGCTCCCTGTCCAGCTAAAGAACGAGAGAGAAGAGTCTATATGAGGAAAGCAATAGGGATTATGAGGAGGAGACCCACAGAGATGGCTGGCCGGAGCTTTGGGGAGCTTAGTGAATCAAAAACAGCCACTGAGAAACTATCAGGAAAAGGAACTAAACCCTCCAAAAGTAGATGACTGTCAAATAGCGTGGGCAGTATGTGGAACCTTGTGCAGCTTGATCAGTCTATGTTCTTGTACATTAACTGGCATCTTGGAGCCCATTCCCTACAGAGGAACACCTAACCTAGTCCTAATATTGGGAAGAGGGACTCACATCTACTTCAACTGGATACACCAGGCTGAACTGACCCACCTTGGGACTCCTTACCCTGCTTGGGGAATGGATAGGGAGACGGGGTGGAGGGGAGGCTGAGGGAGGACTGGGAGGGATTGGGAGGAGAGAAGGGAAGGGGAACAGGGATACATGGTAAAAAAAAAAAAAAAAACAACAACCTTTTCTAAATTAAAAAATAAACATAATTAACTTATGGGGGAAAATGTCATTATATTTGCTACATCTAATTTTTTTTTTTTTTTTTTTTTACTACTGTGGCAAATACCATGTCCAAAAGCAATTTGGAGAGGAAAAGCTTTAGTTCATTTTTGAGTTTATAGCCCATTACTAAGGGAAGTCAGGGCAGGAACTCAAAAGAAAAAAAACCTGGAGGTAGGAACTGAATGGTGTCATGGAGAGCATGTGACACAGCTGGAGTCCCTGAAGTGAGCCAGAAGAGTGCAAATGATTAAAAAAGTGCAGCTCAGATGCTGCAGAAGAACCAGCATTTTGGAGATGCCAATACCAAGAGAAAACCTCCAAGGTCCTCTAGCAGCCTTGGAGTGGAGCAGGCCTCAGGTGTACCAGACAAGATGTGTGTGCTTTGGTAAGTCAGGAACCTAGGAAATCATGAATCCTAGAAGTCTGACACCAAGATTTATGCTGTTGGACTTATAATTTTGCTTCATTCAGATTGTGACTGTGCCTTGGACCTTCCCTCTTGGAGTAAAAAAGTATTTAACTTATTATTGGATTTACAGAAGCCAACATTTGACAAACTCAGAATTATTAAAGAGATCTTAAAGTTTTAGAGATAAGTTTTTAGAGAGACTTCAGCTTTTAAAAGAAACAGTAACTTTAGATTAAATTTTTCTTAAAGTGTTTGAATGTATATTTGTAAATGCTCTACGACCTCTAAGTTTGTAATACTTATTAATATAAGATTTGGAGGATACAATCAAAAAGAAAAGTTACTGTTAAATAATGTGGGTCGAGTTGACAAGAGCTCAACTGTGCTGGCTAATTTAATATCAACCGGACACAAGTTACTTACAGCCATCTACAAAGAGGGAGCCACAATTAAGAAAATAGCTCTATTAGATCAGTTTTAATCAGTGACTGACAGGGGAGGGCCACAACCCATCTTGAGTATTTCACACCTACACCTTCAAGGCCAGCTCTACAGTGTTGCCCAGGCATGGCATAGGGGCCAGTCTCCCGTGTATTGCAGCACATGAGGGGCAGGGCTAGATGTTCTGGTCTTATGACCTAAGGGCCAGTTCTCCCACCTGCCTCAGCATTGATTCTAGAGAAGGAAAGATGATATGCCTTTCTTACTCATGCAATTCCTTTCAATTGGAAGTTTTTAGACCATGAAGAAACAATCTTAGTAAGTTCAGATTAAATACTATTTACTAGATAACATTAAAAATCAAACGGTGCTATTCACTTTTCTATTACCTCACTTATAAAATTAGATAAATATGAATTTTTTTAAACATTAAAATGACCAATATATAAGGCAAGTAAATCTCATCCATTGAGGATGATTTCCTTTGGTTAGGCACAGTCAATAAAGAAAGCTGCTCATGTCACATTTGGCGCCATACCTGTCCTGTGTATGCAAACTCCAGAGCCTGCTTTAAGCCCAGGCTGGTCACACCATGTAAATTTACTTCATCAGCTCCACTTTCCACCATGCAAAGACTGAACATTGCCTGAAATGTGGAAAGAAAAAAAGAAGACTGAACTATGGGATCTAGGAAGCAAGAAAAAACACATAATGTCCTAAGGAAACTAGAAAATGGAGGTTTTCAGTTAAAATGCAATTTTGGTTTCTGAACACTCTCACAAAGCTTCATTTGCACAAGTCTCTGTACCTGTCTGATAGCTAAACAGTTTCAATAACACAAACACTCACACACACACACACACACACACACACACACACACACACACACACCATGTATCTCTCTCTCAACACACTCATCTAGGCAAGAACATTCTGTTCTGGGATCAAACTGTTACATGAGGTGCATCCATCTTGAACATCCTGCCCAGTGGACCTCAAGAGTCAAATCTCTGCTGATGGCACAGTCTTCATGATCTTGTTTCTGTACACGTCAAATACTCCTTGTTCTTTTTATGTTTCAGTTACCAACAGGCAAACACAATTTGACAGTGTAGATGTAAAATGCCCAAAGGAACGCTGCAGGAGACAAACGGCTAATGCCCCCCCCTCCTCAGACCCTCTCCAGCAGATCTCACAGATCTTCCCTCCTAACTCCTCCCATCCCCCACTCATTACTTCATCCCAGCTCCCAACTCCTGCAGATATTCCCTGAGAACTCTCAGGCCATACCAGCCAGAAAAGAAGGGAGGCTGGCTGTACATCTTCTAAGCTCCTCCAAACCCAATACCTCAGTCTTGTTTATCCCCAATTGTGTAACAGACCCCTGTAGCAGCCTCCCTCACTCCCCACTTCTGAGTGAATCACATAGCTCTTCTGCTAACTCACTGCTTTGTCCCAGCCTTCAGCTCTCACAGGCTTCACTGAGAACACAGGGACCACTTTAGCCAGCAAAGCAAGGGGCTAACTGCAGATCTTCGCCTCTTCCTCCATTCCTTCAAGAGACCTCCCCCAGGTCTCATCTCAATCTCTGTAGCTAACAAGCTACTGTGTCTCCCTCCACTTTCTGCCCTCATCCCCAGGAAACTAAGCAGATCCTGGTGACGGTTCTGTTTTCCTCCTTCTTGTGAGCCCACTCAGTCTCCTCAACCTAGCAAATTCCCATTACTAAGCAAAGCTACTATTACCTAGAAACACATTTTCCATGGAACTCTCCATAGACATACCTATCAGGATCCCAGAAGAATTTTCCTACTATACAACACACAGCCATTACACTCTCCTAAAAATCAAAGAGGAAATAGAAAACCAAGAAACAAAAACACTTGCCTAACAAAGATAAGACCAGATACCTAGAATTACAATCTTCAGAAACCCAGAATTCTAAATACAAACATAAAAACACAACCAATAACAGCCAGGATGATATGTCTTTACTATAGCCCAGCAACCCGATTCCAGCAGGCCCTGAGTATTTCAACAGAGCTGAAGCACAAGACAAAGACCATAATCAGCCTTTATGAAAATGAGAGATCCTTAAAGAAGAAATGAACAAATCTCCTAAGGATATCTATGGAAACACAAACAAACAGTGGAAGGAAACCAATAAAACCACTCAAGACCTAAAAATGGAAATAGATTCAATAAAGAAAACCCAAACGGAGAGAAATCTGAAAATAAAAAAATTAGGCACTTGAATAGGAACCTCAGAGTCTGCTGCTGTATTACCAGCAGAATACAATAAATGGACAAGGGATTCCCAAACATTGAAGGCATTACAGAAAAATAAATATCTCAGCCAATGAAAATGTCAGACCTAAAAAACTCTTTGCACAAAACATCCAAGAAATCTAGGATGGTATAAAAAAACCAAATGAATCTAAGAATAATAGGAACAAAGGAAGGAGAAGAAACACAGGTAAAGGCACAGGAAATATGTTCAATAAAATCATAGAAGAAAATTTCCCTAACCTAAAGAAGGCACAAAAGCATATAAAACACCAAATAGACTGGACCAGAAAAATAGATCCTCTCAGCACATAATATTTCAAACACTAAACATACAGGACAAAAAAGAATATTAAAACCTACAAGGTAAAAAGACCAAATAACATATAAAGACAGAGTTATTAGAGTAACATCTGACTTCCCAGAGGAGACGCTAAAAGCTATGAGAGCCTGGACAGGTTCACAGTAGACTCTAAGAGACCACAGATGCCAGAAAAGACTACTATAGCCAGAAAAACTTTCAACCACCATAGCTGGAAAAAGTAAGACATGCCATGCTAAAAACCAAATTTAAGCAATGGCCATCTAAAGATCTAGCCCTACAGAAGGCACTAGAAGGAAAAACTCCAACCTAAAGAATTTAACCACAACCAAAACTCACAAGGAACAAAACATCTCAGAGAGCAAATTAGAAGAGCAACACACACACACACACACACACACACACACACAACAACAACAACACTACCCCATCAACAAAAACAAGAATCAACAAATAATGCTCATTGATAACTCTCAACATCAATGGTCTCAATTCCCCAATTAAAAAAAAAAAAACTATAGACTAACAGAATGGATGTAAAAATAGGATCAATCCTTCTTCTGCATCAAAGGAACACAGCTAGACATCACCTCATGATAAAAGTCTGGAAAAAGATATTCCAAGCAAATGGACTTAAGAAGCAACTGGTATCTTAATATCTAACAAAATAGACTTCAAACCAAATTGAAAAAGGGAAGGACTCTAAACACTCATAAAAGAAACATTCCTCCAAGAGGACATTAGAATTTTTAACATCTGTGCCCTAATCACAGGGGCACCCAAGTTTATAAAAGAAACAAGACTACAGCTTAAGTCACATATGGACCCTCCCTCACACAATGACAGTAGCAGAGTCCAATACCTGACTCTCATCCAGACTGTCATCCAGACAAAAGCTAAACAGAAAAGTGCTTAAGGATGTTATAGGCCAAATGGACCTAACAAATAGTTATAGAACATTTCACCCAAATATAGAGGAATGTAGCCTCTCAGCACTTAACTGAACTTTCACCAAAACTGACCACAAACTGGGACACACAGCAAATCTCAACAGATGAAAGAAAGTTGAAATAACAGCATGCTGACCACCATGCGTTAAAGCTAGATGTTAACAACAGTATCAACTAACAGAAAGCTTATAAACTTATGGAACCTGAACATCACTAATGGGAAAAGAAAGAACTTTTAGACTTTCCAGAATTGAGAAAAATAAATACAAAACATACCCAGACTTATGGAACATAATGAAGGTGGAAAAGGAAAGTTTGTGGCACTAAGTGCCTCTGTGTGTGTGTGTGTGTGTGTGTGTGTGTGTGTGTGTGTGTTTAAATGGAGCAATCTTATGTTGGCAAAACAGCATACCTAGACACTCCAGATCAGTGGTTCTCAACTTTCCTAACGTTGTGACCCTTTAATATAGTTCCTCATGTTGTGGTGACCCCAAATATAAAATTATTTTTGTTGCTACTTTATAACTAACTTTGCTACTGTTATGAATTGTAATGTAAGTATCTATGTTTTATGATGGTCTCAGGAGACTCCTATGAATGGGTTGTTCAATCTCTAAAGGGGTTATGACCCACAGGTTCTAAATAAGCATGATCAAAGCTCATATGGACTCACATAGTCTGAGTCAGCATGCAAAGGTCTGGCCCAAGTCTGCACCAGGTCACTTGCTTATATTTTATAACTTCTAGCTTAGTGTTTTCATGAGATTTCTGAGTATGCAATCACTTTAGAGTTTATAGATTTGGTTATGTCAGACTAAGGAGATAGTCTGACATTCTGTCTTAGTTAGGGTTCCTCTTGCTGTGGTGAGACATCATGACAAAGCAACTTGGGGAGGAAAGGGTTTCTTCAGCTTACACTTCCACATCAAAGGAAGTCAGGATAGGAAGTGAAGCAAGGCAGGAACCTGGAGACAGGAGCTGATGCAGAGGCCACAGACAAGTGCTGCTTCCTGCCTTTCTCAACATGGCTTGCTCAGCTTCTGTTCTTATAGAACCCAGGACCACCAGCCCAGGGATGGCCCCACCCACAGTGGACTGATCCCTCCCCCATCAATCACTAGTTAAGAAAATGCCCTACAGCTGGATCTTATGGAAGCATTTTCCAATTGAAGTTCCATCCTTTTAGATAACTCTAGCTTGTGCCAAGTTGACATAAAACTAGGTAGCACATGCAATAAATAGAAATTGTTATTATAACCCAGACAAATTGACCGATTCTCCCATGTGACCCCTTTCTTTATGAATAAATCAAGAGATGAAATATAATGATCCTACCCCTCACTAAGCACAATTTCAAAATTTCTGCTGCACTGGCTAGAAGCTGTCAATTTTGCCACATTCTCCTATGAAATGACCCCATGGAATTATCACTTTGATACCCTATTGCCATATTTAGAAATTTAATATTATTTCTACTCAAACATTATATCATATAATCAGTTCAGGCCTAGCTGTGATAGCAGAAAATCACAATGTGGGAGATAGAGGCAACAACATTCCTTAGAATTCAAGGTAAGTCTTGGTCTACACAGTTTTCTCAAGACAAGAGAATGTAACTTAATGTTACATATATATTTACAAAAATAAAAATAAATGCATGACTACTAAATCAAGGTCTACATTTTAAGTTTAATAGGTTTAGAAAGCATTTCAATTAGGAAAACTATCATTAGATAGCACTAACATGCTGTTGGACCCAGAGAAACCTCAGCTGCCCAGACTAGCTGAGCTTGTGAAATGGTCAATCATGAGAACAAAGGTCCTATAATTTAGGGCTGATGTTCTTAAAAAGGTAAACTGCAGTGTGTGAAAACAGACAGACACTGTCTTCCTTACTGTGGCACCCCTCCAGAAAATTGCCTAGCATTATTGCCTACAATAAACACAGATAAATGAATGAACGAAAGAAGGTATTTCTCAAAAATTGCATACCAATGATCTACTGTTAGAGTTTTGAAAGCAAAGAGAATTTGTTCTAAGAAAATATTTCAGCATGTTAGATATGGAGATATAAAAATTGTACTCGTTAGAAAGAACATCTACCATAAGCTAAACACTTCAAGCAAGTTCAAAACTAGACATTTAGAGACAAAACACACACACAAACATATGGCCACAACATTCTGCCAATGCTTGGGAGACCGTTCTGCTGAGAAGTATGAAAACACAGCTCAGACTCTTGTTTGGTTCACACTGTCTTGTGTCTGGGAGAGCTCGGCCAGGCTGAGATTTGCAGTCTTCACAGCTTACTCTTGGCTGGTAATGTGCTGCTACAGCCACAAATCTTTCTAATTGAAAACCTATTTTTGTGGAAATGCGGTCAACTTGCAGTGCCTACCACAGAGGAAACTGTGGATTTACGAAGCATTATTCTTTCTTTAGTCACATGGAAATGACACAAATTGAGTTCTAAAATCATGGTCCATGAATTAAGCTGGCCTGGATCATCCTTGCTTTCATTCAGTCACAAGATGAACTGCAACCACACCAAAGTGAGTACATAAAGCTTCAAGACTGATAGAAACTGACGTCTTTACTGATTAGTAAGGTGGCAGGTGACAGATGTGGTGACACATTGTACTCAAAGATGCTAAAATATGATGGTAAACTCTGCAGCTTTTTGGTGAACACTGCATAGGGCCAAGGCATACTTAATAGCAATCTAAATAATTTCATGGGCAAAACAACTAAAGTGTTGTTTTAGTGGGGACACATTCATACCTTGCCTTTCATGATTAAAAGTAAACAGCATATTTCAAGAAGTCATTAAAAAGAAGACCTTTTGATAACTACAACAGATCTAGTCTGGGCCTCTGCATCTTCCATATGCCTTGCACTGCATATTTAGTCCACAATCTTTACCACAGTCATGAGATGTTGCTGAGATTTGAACTGACTTCTGAATAAATAAAGATTATATGCTTTGCTCAATTTAATAATACAGATGATAGGTCATGTACATAATGTGTAGCAGACCTCAGTGAATGAAACCATTCACTTAACTGCAACAGTAGCTTTCCCATCTATAGGGAAGGGAAGGACGGTGACCACAGCTGAACTGGACTACTCACTCCTTTTATCTCACAACTGTAGTAACTATACATCTCAGGAGCTTCACTGCCCAAGAGAGTGGGGGTATGCAGTAGGAAGACTTTTTTCACCCCCTATTTTAGTTTTTGTTTCCAAAACAAAATAGTTTTTTTTTTCCATGCGCTCAGGAAATGGGCTATGAGGAAACTATACAGTAAAATTGTAATGCATGAATATCCTTTGTAAGCTGTCACACAAATATAAATTTCCTCTTATTTCAACTATACGGAGTAAAGAAAAATCACATGGAGACTGCTACTAAGAAACACAGCCAAAAAGTGCAGAAAACAAGTGACCATGTGGTGTCTAGCCCTGACTGACATGCCTACAACACAATCCCCACACATCTTCCGACAGCAGAATATGGGGTGGAAAGACTGTGGAAGCTAAAGAAACCGGAAGTTTTCTGTGAGACTGTGTGTCTGTGGAATGTCAGAGAAGCTATACCCAGGAAGTCTCATCAACATAGATGCCTAAACATGACTTCAATAATGACAATGGACATGCTAACCTAGAAGTGGGAAATCTCATGGGCCCCTCAACCCTAAACAAAGGACCATAAGACAACTAAGGAATGCTAAGATTTGGAGAAACATTCTCCCCTAGGGAAGATCCCTCCTCAACTAGTTAACCGATACCAAGTAGCCAGCCCTGAAATCATATGCATACAAGTAACATTATATGGTTTGAATAGGTTGTATTTACGTATTTAGGAAAATACATATAGCACCAGGTAAAGTAAAAGAAATTGTAAATCTGGGACAGAGCAAGGGGGCACATGGGAAAGTTGGAACTATATAATTGTATTTTAATTTCAAAAATAAAAATTATTTAAATAATTCGAAAAAAGAAAACTCCATCTTACAAATTAAAAATCATGCCATACACTGGTTCTAACGCCTTCAAATATGTTGCTTGTTATGATGCTGAGCCTGCATGAATTTGGACAGCAGAATAGTAATACCCTAAAGGTTAAAAACAGAATAATTGGAGCATGTGAAGCAAACTTCAGTACAGAAGATTTTATACTAAAGAACACAGATAGGAATCTAGGAGAAACAGAAAAGAGGCTAATACATGACCTAGCAGAGCTGTTCTGAGTGTGTTTAAGAATAATAGCAAAATCAACTTCCCTCTAATAAGTAGATTTGCTTAATTTGTGTGTTACCTGCTGGGTGTTTGTTTCTCACTGATGAGCCAGCCTAGACTGGGCTTGAACTCCCGATCCTCTGTAGAATGCATGGGCTTCTAAAGGTCTGGAGACCAGCCAGGCCTCAGCCAGCATAAACTGGTAATAACTAGTAAGGCACTTAAATTGTCCTAAGCACTTCCGAATAAACCAACCTGGGGTCTGTAGAGGGTGAAGTCCATATACAACATTCTTAGACCAGGGAGAAAATAGCCTGCAGCCACAGATGTCAACCAGCAAATCAAAGCCCTGTCCCCTGGCTGGGAGGAGGTTGGAGGGGGGAATATATAAGGCTCTCCCCTCCTTAATAAAATTGGACTGGCTTATTTCAATTTGTCCCCCGAGGCTCTGTCATTGCTCTCTGTGCCATTTCTTTCCCTCTCCCCCAAGGGAAAATAGCAGGACCCTGAGCATAGGGGCACCTGACACCATACTAGGGTCACCCCAGCAATCCTTCTGCTCTAAGCTACAGGAACATCACCAAGCCCAGCTAGAATTGAAGAACCAGGGTCTGGAGAGATGGACTCAGCAGTTAGGTGTTGGCTGCTGTTCTAGACGACCAAGGTTCAGCTCCAGCAACTATAAAGTGTTTCAGTACCATCTGTAATTCCAAACAAAGAGACTGGCCTCCATGGTCACTGCATGCAAGTGGTACACAGACATAGACACAGGCAAAATACCCATATACATAAAATAAATGATAAAGGTCATTTTTTTCAAGCATAGTAGATATTTCAGGGGCAGTTAGTTTTTATTGCTTCAAATGTAGTGTATAAACTACTGGCATTGGCATCACCAACAAACTGGTTAAAAGTGCAGAATCTTGGGCCCCACACCACATCCACTGAATGGGAAGGTGTTTTAATGACAGCACGAGACAGACCCCACCATATGAATTTTTGAGAAGCACAGGCCTTTCGTCACTTCTTGCATGTCTAGAAGTTTTGAAATGCCTGCACCACTGTCTGCAGCCCTCAGGTTTGATACCAGGAAAAGGTGAAATGCCTTGCTGAGGAAATGTTTGTAAAACCTCAAGGATCTCAATCACATTTGCTGTCTTGATAGCTTTCTCCCACAGTATCAGTACATGCACAGTCACTTCTGCTTATTGGTCCTTCAGATGTCTACCGTAGTTTGTAGACCTCTCCCAAGGGGAAAAACAGCTAACACTGTATTCTGAGTCATTCTAGAAACCCTGATGCCCAGATTTCAGCAAGTCAGACTTATCTCTAGATGCAGCAGGGCTGAGGAAAAGACTTCTAAAGTTAGAGAAAGAGAGAGAGGGAGAAAGAAAGAGAGAGAGAGGGAGAGAGAGACAGAGAGACAGACAGAGAGACAGACAGAGAGAGAGAGAACAGAGAACAACAGGATGGCACAGAAGGCATGTCCTTCACTAATCCTATAAAATGCAAAATGTTAGGAAGGACTCCAACACATTTAAAGACATTTGTTGTCACCCTGTCACCCTTTTCCTGGTATCAAACCTGAGGGCTGCAGACAGTGGTGCCCAGTTTGGATAAATTATATATAATGGATTTAACTGCACCCCAAGGTTGCAGGGGCCTGGGTGGCAACTCTGAACTGCCAACGGCAAGGTGACTGCAGTTATCCAATGGCGATAAACACAGACAAAGTAATGTTGCATAGACAAAGCAACATCTTTAATGGACAAACCCATAATGGGCAACACAGACAAAGTGATCTTTATGGTGGCATGTTTCTTTTGGTACTTTGATCCAGGAATGAAATAGATAAGACGTCCACTGAATTTTGTTCTATATAAGCAGAAAAATTTTGAGACAAAGGAAGGCAAGGTTCCAGTGGATCATGGGGAAAGGGTATTGAGGAAATACCTAAGAGTTTTACTGTTAGCCTTTCTCCAGTGATTCTGCAGAGAGGCTTACAGCCTTTCCCAAGGAACTGTACACTGGAAGAAAGGAAGAAATCAGACTTCCTGGGGCCTGTTAGATAAGCATTCTTAATTGATGCTGATTTTGAGAGATCCTTAGAAATACTGCGGCCCTCCGATTGAGGAAGGAGTTTATGGATCAGGTGATTAACGAACTTGGGGCTGATATATGACAGTATGTCCAGTGGACCTGAATGTAGAATTGGAAAGATATACTTAGAAGGTAGCAGAATTTCCACATTGGTTGCTTGACCTGTGGGGCGGGGGCTGCTATGGTTGGAAAGGCTAAATCAGAGCCTTTAGAGTTGCTCTGATGTGGAAAATAGTGCATCAAAAACAGTACCACATCCCTAGAGGAACTTCAGAAATTAGCATCATCACAGGACTTGAAAAATGCAGGGGTAGTATTCTGACTAGATCTTTAACTCTCCTATCTGGTCAGTGCAAAGGACAGAATAATTGTGAAAAATGACAGGTAACTATCAAAAACTCAATCAAGTAGTGACTTCAGTTGTAGTTACTATATCAGATGTGGTATAGTAGACCACAAGTATAGTATATTGAGCAGATTAAGACATTTCTTGGTACATGAAGCTAGTGGTCTAGTAAATGCCTTTTACCCAGTACCTGTCCATCAAGACCACTAAAAGTTTGTGTGGAGAGCTGTGTGTAGCCACGCCTTAAAGATGGCGCTGACTTCCACCCTCCACTTTCCACATGGTGAGTGCTCTCAGTGACAAACATTCCCATATATGGTTAGGCTGAGGATCTGGCTTGCTTCTGCGTACCTGGACCTATAGGTAATGCCCACGTGGCGTACTGGGGTTGACTGTCCAAAGGCTACTTAGGCTGCGGGCGGGTTTTCCCGGGAACCAGAATGAGAGATAAGATGTAGTAAGTCAGTCAGTCCCCATCGTAAGTAAGTAAGTCAGAAGTCAGAATTCAAGGTTCCTGAATAAAACTGCTGAAAGAAGAGCCTGGGTGTCACATCTTCCTTGCAGAACGAGGTTGCGTGCGACAGTTTGCTTTCAGTTGGTAAGGGCAGCAGAACACCTTTACATTTTATCTCAAGATTATATTAACTCTCCAGCTCTGTGTCATCACTTAATTAGGGATCTCTATCATCTGTCTCTTTCACAAAATGTCACATTGGTCCACTATATTAAGGGCATTATGCTGATTGACTAAACTGAAGAGGTAGCAACCACTTAGGACTTGCTAGAAACACACCTGTGCACCAGAGGATGTGGAATATCCAACCAAAATTTGAGGGCCTTTACCGCAGTGAAATCCAGAGATATTCTTTCTAAGGTGAAGGATAAGTTGTTACATCTGGCCCCTCTCACCACCAAGAAATAGCACATTGAGTGGGCCTACACAGATTCTGGAGACAGTGCATTCTCCACTTGGGTGCATTATTCCAGCCCATATACCAAGTGACTTGGAAAGCTGCTAGCTTTGTGTGGGTCCTGGACCAGAGAAGGTTCTTCAACAGGTCCGGGCTGCTGTGTGCAGGCTGCTCTGCCACTTGGACCATATGATCCAGCAAGTTTGCTTATACTTGAGGTGTCAGTGGCAGATTGGAATGCTATTTGGAGCCATTGGCAGACATCTACAGGTGAATAACCAAAGGGACCTTTGGGATTTGGGAACAAGGCTCTACCATTATCTGCAAACAAAAATTTCCCCTTAGAGAGACAGCTCTTGGCTTGCTATTTGTTAAGCCTTAATGGAAACTGCGTGCTTGACAATGGGCTACCAAGTTACTGTGTGGCCTGAGCTGATTGTTATTTTGATCCACCAAGTCATAAAGAAATATATTATCAAATGGAAGTGGTTTACATGTGATTGAGTCCCAGTAGGTCTTGAAGGCACAAGCAAGTTACTTGAAGAACTTACCCAAATGCCTATGGTTTCTATGCCCATTAAATGCCATCTGCTGCTGAGAATGTATATATAGCCTCATGGGGTGTGTCCTATGGTTGGTTCATAGGAATAGGGCCTAGCTTACAAATAGTTCTGAATTCTATGTAGGCACCACCAAGAAGTGGGCAACTATGGCATTGTAGCCTCTCTCTGGGACAACGCTGAAGAACACCAGTGAAGAGAAATCTTCACATTGGGCAGAGCTTCAGGAAGTTCTGATCACAGAGTCATACATTTTTTTTGGGGGGGGGAAGGAAAAAAATCGCCAAATGTGCAATTGTTTTCTGCTTCATGGGTTGTAGAGAATGGATTAGCTGGATGGTCAGGAATGTGGAAAGAGCATGACCAGAAAATCGGTGAGAAAGAAAGAAGTATGTGGATATATCTCTGCAAAAGCACAAAAATGAGAGGATACTTATGTCCCATGTAAATGCTCATCAACGTGTGACTTCAGCTGGGGACAAGTTCAATAATGAAGTAGATAGGATGACCCATGCTGTGGACAGCCAGCCTCTTTCCCCAGCCATACCTTTCACTGCCCAAAGACCTTATAAATGAAGTGGCAACAGTGATGGAACAGAGGTTATTAATGGTGTTAACAACATGGACTTCCACTCACCAAGGCTGACCTGGCTACAACTGCTGCTGAGTGCCAGATCTCCCAAAAGTAGAGAACAACACTGAGCTACAGATATGGCACCATTTTGGGGGGGGGTGTGACCAGATAACAACTCGGTGGCAGGATGACTACATTGAGCCACTTTTTCTGGAAAGAACAATGGTTTGTCCTTACTAGAGTACATCTATCATTATGGTTTTTCACACAGTTTTGCTTCTAACCAATGAACTCACTTCCTGGTTTGAGAACTGAGACAGTGGGCCCAGGATCACAGAATCCACTGTACTGAAGCAGCTTGCCTGATAAAAAGGTGAAATGGCCTTATGAAGACACGGATACAGCACCACTTAGGTGGCAGCAGCCTGGAGGCCTGGGGCAGGGTTCTCTAGAAGGCAGTATATGGGTTGAATCAGAACCTGATATATGTTAAGATTTTTTCCTATAGGCAGGATCAACACAAGGATGGAAAAGGACTTACTAGAAACATTTTTGCTTCCTGTTCCCATGGCCTTAAGTTCTGCTGGCCTAGAAATTTTGGTTCCAGATGAGAAGTGATCCTGCCAGGAGTCACATAACAAACATCCCATTGAACTAGAAGCTCAGACTTCTTCCTGGCCACTTTGGGCTTCTGATGCCCTGAAACCAACAGGCTAACAAAAATTAATAGTGCTAGGAGGAGTGACTGATCCCCATTACCAAGGGGAAATTGAGTTGCCTTTCCACATGATGGTAAGAAAGATTATGTCTGAGATGCAGAAGTTCATTTAGGGTGTTTCTTACCAAGTCCTGTGCTTAAACTCAATGGAGAACCACAAGAGCCTAATCCAGGCAGAAAAAGAAAGGGCACAGACCTGTCAGGAAAAAAGCCAAGAACTGCTGAGGGGGAAGAAAATACAGAATGGGTAGTAGAGAAAGGTTAAGGTCATGTGACCCGTTATAGAAACAAAAGGTGTAGTTAACATGAGTGTGTTTCTGTTGCATTTTGTTAGGAATGTTGTATAGATTAAGAACTGTATAAATATTTGCATGTTTTTAAATTTTCTTTATCATGTGATGCAATATCAATTAAGAGAATATCTGTGGTTATTATATTTAAGCTTAAAATACTAAAAGAATATTCCTTAAGGGACATAGCCACCTATTCTAAATTTATAATGTGCTTGCAATAATTATCTCGTGTTAAGCACAGTAATGGCCTGGTTAAATATATAATGTGCTTATGTGATTATACATGGGATAATTATATCATATTAGCCATAGTCATGGCCTGGCTATTGTTTTTCATTTGGAAATTAAGCATGACTTAAGAAGATATGGTGATGTGTCAAGCTGACTAGGAGTAGACTTGTGATGGCTGTTCTTGTTTGTCAACCCCACAAATCTGGATTTACTAAAACCCAAGTGGCAGGGTATACTTGTGAGGGACTTTTTTTTTTTTAATTAAATCATCTGAGTAGAAAAGAATCACTTCTAACCTGAACCTTTTGAGGTAGAAAGACATTCCTTAAATCTAGATCCTTTGAGGTGGAAAGATGCACCTTTAACCTGGGCCACACCCACCTTCTGCTGGCAGCCCATTAAAATGGTGTGGAGAAAGGAATCTGGCTCCCTTCTCCTGCTTGCACTCGCTCTCACTGGCAAGTCCATTCTTTCACTGACATTAGAGGTCACTTCTTCAGGATTCTGGTGTTTCCTGAAAACCAGATGAGACATCTAGCCTCATAGGCTGAACAACTACTGGGTTATTAGACCTTTCATTGGTACACAACCATTGTTGGACTGGCTGGAAACCAAATTGTAAGTTAATGTCTGTATGTATATTCTACATTATATATGTATTTACATCTGTGGATGTGTATGTATGTTCAGTCTATAAGTTCTGCTCCTGAAGAGAACCTTAAAAAATACACCTCTAAAAAAAAGTATATTATATTTATATATATAGGTGTCAAATCCAGGTAAAAGCTCTGTTTAAAGTTTCATTTTTGTACCACTTTGATTTAACAGTGTCGAGTTAGTTAACACACCACTTAGTCACTCACCCATCACTGGGGATACACACAGATGAAGGCACAAGTCTCCAGTAACAGGTTGGCTGTTAAGCAACTATTTGACTAGAACCTAATCTAAGGCAGAACAGGCCAGATCAATGAAATGAAGTTCAGATCTTTCTAAATGTTCAGTCCCTTTTTCTGTAAATACTACTACTGCGTCCAATTCTGCACAGCTTATATAATGAGGAGGGGAAAAAAACCCAAATCTAAGAAGAAAATCATAAGAATTCTAAAAATCTTCATTAATAGAACGTAAAATTCAACTAAATTATTTTAAATTTTATAAAAATTTATTTTGGGGCAAGGCAGGCAGATTCCTACAGGGCTCCTTTTGCCAACAACTTAATTAGATGTAACCCAATCCCAGGCCTGGAAGCTTCATTTAGTGGCAAGAGACTTTGTCTTTCCCATTATTGGATGATTTCATTTAGACTGCCCTCATAAGTGTAGACATTTTAAGTTTCTCCTTTATTAGGTTTCATACTAGCACGCCAATGGCCCTTAATTTTAACTGTTTCTTTTATATTCCCCCACAACTACTCACTCTCCTCATCCCCAGCTGGACCTCCACCTTCTGCTCCCCCACCCATAATTACTTTCTATTTCTCTTTCCTGATAAAAAAAAAATCTGTTCCCTCTAGTTCTTTCCTCTATACCTACCCTTTGGGTGGTAGTCTGGATTATAACTTGGTTATCACTGACTTAACAGATAACATCCACATATAAGTAAATGCAAACGTATATCATATTTATACCTCATTCAGGATAATGTTTTTCACTTCTATCCATTTCCCTGCAAATTTCATGATTTCACTTCTTTTAATGACTGAGCAAAATTCCATTGTGTAAATGTACTGCATTTTCCTTACCTATTCTTCTGTTGAGGTATATCTAAGTTGTTTCCAGTTTTCAACTATTATGAATGGAGCAGTAGTGAACATGGTTGACCATTTGTCTTTATGGTAAGATGAAGCATCCTTTGGATGTATTTCTAAGAGTGATATAGCTGGATCTTGAGATAAATCAATTCTCATTTTCCCAAGGAACCACCACCATGATTTTCCATAGTGACGGTACAAGTTTGCATTCCTACCAGCAATAGATGAGTGTTACTCTAACTCCACATCCCCATCATCATGAGCTGTTACTTATTCTGTTGCTCTAAACTGATCATTTGATTTTGCTGATAGATGTAAGATAAAATCGCAAAGTAGTTTTGATTTGCATTTCCCTGATTACTCAGGATGCTGAACATTTCTTTACCTGTTTCTCAGTCAGTTGAGTTTCCTTATTTGAGAATTCTCTGTTTACCTCTGTGCTCCATTTTTTAAACGGTTTATTTGATTTCTTGACATTTAGTTTGAGTTCTTTATATATTTTTGAAATTAGCCTTGCATCAGATGATCCAACACTCTTTCATGATAAAAATTCTGGGATTATTAGGGATACAAGGGATATTCGTTAGCATAAGAAAGGCAGTTTATAGCAAGTCCATAGCCAACATAAATTTAAATAGAGAGAAACTCAAAGCAATTCCACTAAAATCAGGAATAAGACAAGGCTGTCCATTCTTTCCACACCTATTCAATATAGTATTGGAAGTCTTAGCTAGAGCAGTAAGACAATTAAAGGATATCAAAGGGATATAAATTGGAAAGGAAAAAGGCAAAGTATCTTTATTTGCTGATGATATGATATTATAGATAACTGACCCTAAAAATTCCACTGGGAAACTCCTACAGCTGATAAATACTCTCAGCAAAGAAGTTTCCTCCAATTTTGGATACAAAATTAACTCACTGAAATCAGTAGCTTTCCTATACACAAATGACAAATGGATTGAACATTAAACCAGGAAAACAACACTTTCCCTAATATCTTAATAATATCATAATAAAACATCTTGAGGTATCTCCAACCTAGCAAATGAAAGATTTGTCTGATAAAAACTTCAAGTCATTAAAAAAAATAAATAGAAGAAGATATTAGACAATAAATTGATCACCCATGCTCATGGATTAACATAGTAAAAATGGCTATCCTCCCCCAAACAACCTACAGATCCAATGCAATCCCCATCAGATTTCAAAACAATTTATCACAGATCTTGAAAGGAAAAAATTCAGCTTCTTTATAGAAACACAAGCACACTCAAAACAGAAGTGTTAAAACAATCCTGAATAATAAAAGAACTGCTGGAGACATCACTTTCTTTGATTTCAAGTTGTACTACAAATCAAAACAAAAAAGGACAAAAAGAGCCGACAGCACAGCATGGTATTGGCACAAAACACAGACATGTTTATCATTGAAACTGAAAACCCAGATATACACCTACACACCTATGGACACCTGACTTTTTTTTTTTTTTAAAGCATCCAGAAATACACAGTAAAAACAAAACAAAGCAGAATCATCCAATAGTGTTGGTCAAACTGAAGGGCTACATGTAGAAGAATGAAAATAAATTTATACTTAGCACCCTGTACAAAATTCAAGTCCAAATAGATCAAAGACCTCAGCATAAAACCAGATATACCAAACCTGATTGTCTTATTTAGGGTTTCTATTGTTGTAATGAAACAACATGACCAAAGAAACTTAGGAGGAAAATGACTTATCTGGCTTACATTTTCATATCACCATTCATCATCAAAGAAAGAAAGAACAGGAACTCAAGCAGGGCCGAGTCCTGGAGGCAGGATCTGATGCAGAAGCCCTGGAGGAGTGCTGCTTACTGGCTTGCTCCTCATGGCTTGCTTAGCCTTCCTTCTTATAAAACCCAGGACCACCAGCCCAGGGATGTACTGTCCACAGTGAGCTCCCTGCCCCCATCAATCACTAATTTAAAAACTGACCTAAGACTTGCCCATAGCCTTATCTCATAGAGGCAATTTCTCAGTTTAGTCTCCTTCCTCTTAGGAGACTCAAGCTTGTGTCCAACTGACAGAAAAGAAGCCAGTGTACTGATAAGAGAAAGTGAGGAATAGCCTTGAACTCTTTGCCTCAGGAAAAGACTTTCTGAGCAGAATACCATTAGCACAGGCACTAAGATAAATAATTAATCAATGAGACATCACGAAACCGAGAGGATTCTGCATAGCAAAGGACAAACCAGCAACCTGCAGAATGGGAAATGATTTTTACTGAATTTTATAAGAATGTATAACTAACTTAAAATTAATACCTAAATATTTTTGTATTTGCACATGTACACATGTAAATATAATCCATATTGATTTCTTTTTTTTTTTAACTTTATTTATTTATTTATTTATTTGCCTTGGTGTCTTCCTGGAACTGGAACCACAGATAGCCGTGAGCTGCCATGTGGGTGCTGGGAATCAAACCCGGGTCCCCTGGAAGAGCAGAGGGTGCTCCTAACCGCTGAGCCATCTCTCCAGCCCCCTTGACTTCTTTTTTCAATGAGTGAAATAAATTCTTTCAAAGTTAAAAGATATGCAATATGGCTAAGCAAGTAAAGGCTCCTGACATCCACACATGTACTGTGTCATGTAGCACCCCCCCACACACATACACACCTCAAAGGATAAATGGATAAAACACTGTAAATCAAATTTTAGGAATTTTTAAGAATAAATGATATCATCAGGTTAGTATAGTACCTCACTTCAATGGTGAGGGAACTAAAAACAAGAGGAATTTAATGAATAGCCCAAGGCAAGAAAGCTGGTAAGGAGAAGAATCAAGAGTTACACACACATACAAACACACACACACACACACACACACACACACACACACACACACACACTTTACCATTTTTATTCACTTTGTATCTCTCTTTCAAGAATAAACAGATTATCTGTGCATGCCTTTGCAATCAAAGAGGCATCTGAGTGTTTAGATGTATGCACACCCTCTCCTTTGCTTCTTTTATCCATAGCTATTACCAGAGGCAGAAGGGTAAGTACTCCCTGTTTGCCTGGCCACTGCATATGGTTGCCTATTACTGAATCTGATAGGAGGCTGATTTCCCCAGACTGTGGCAGAATCCGAGAACATGCCACAGGTGGATTATGAATACAACATAATAAGAATAATTTGGTATAAAAGTCTCTCATCACTTTAAATTCAAATATTTCTAAATGAGAAGAATACTCATAATTCAATTTTTCAGAAATCCAGGCATGGAAGCCCAGAATCCAATTGACATCAGATGGGATAATTAAATGCAACTGATTCATCAAGCAGCTGGATCGTCCCACTGTGTGGCCAATTCAATCTGAGACAGTTTTAAAAGACAATAAACAGAATTGCAGCACATCTACAGATCCCAGTAACTATTCATCGGGTTCACATGACCCCCCTGGATTTTCCTTCATTTATAAAACATCTGTGTTCAGGCAATACTCAATTTTAAGTTATAAAATTTCATCAGTGTTATTATTCTTTGAACTTATTATTCGATCAAGCTGACATTATGTGCACATGTGAAATCATCAAGCATGAGTGAAATTTTTATTGTAACTAAAACTTACCATGAAAGTTATAATTTTGAAAGCATTAAAAATATAAAATAAAAAATTTAAAAAAGCAATGAAATCATTCTTCCACACACATTTGAAGTAAATATACATAAAGAACTTGGCACAATAGTTGGCATAGTATAAATATTGTCAAATGTTAGCCAGTATGATTCTTCATGAATATTTTTCTAGCTTTATATTACTTACATTTTGTGTAAATGGATCAGTTCAAATAAAGGAATAATACATACAGAGCGGAGTTCACCACCCTCCATTCAGGATAATGAATACATGAAGCCATAAGTATAATAATGTAAATAATAGTCATGCTCAACTGGAAACAATTTCTCTGGCACTGATTCAAATAATTCAAAAGAAAAATATAATGTTGTCTTTCAGTTTTTTATCTAATAGGGAAGTGATGCTTGGACACTATTACCTACACCCAATCAAAAAGAATCCTGTTTTTAATGAATGACCTCAATTTGAAGAAATTAGGAAATTATTATCTTTAAAAATAAACCCAAAATACAAATGGGCATTATAGTTCCTTCCGAAAGTACCCCTAAAATCATCTTCCTACAGCATTCTTACTGCATAGCGTATACACAGAGGCACACTTGAAATCATCTTCCCACAGCGTTCCCACTGCATGGTGCATCCCCAGCAGCATATGTGAATATGCTAATTGTCAGCCAGGCAGTTAGTGCCCATCTGATGTCCATCAAGTGTGAAACTTGGTAACAGGCTGGCTAAATAATGCCACATGGTTGCTTAATTTGACTCTTCTGAATGTCAAGGCCAGAATTAAGGGTGCCCTCCCCAAGCTATATTGGAAAGCTAAGTCTTAAGGTCTCTTCTTGGTAGATATACTGATAAACTGTCAAATACAAGTTTCAGAATACAAACTTTGGGCCATAAACAACAGTCTGTCCTGACTTAGGTAAGAAAATGAGCACATTTGTGATTTTTATTTATTTATTTTGCTTATAATTTTTATTTTTATAGAATAAAGTCTCACTTTTTATCCATGTATCCCCTTGTTCCAACTCCCTTCCCCCTCCCAACCCCTCCTGGTAGGTTTTCAGCCTCCCTCCTCCCCAGTCCTCATCCCTTCCTCAGAAAGGGCAAGAAGTCCCAAGGTGGATCAACTCAGCATTCACTCCAGGCATGTCCAATTTCCTCATGCTAGTATCAAGATGGGGTTAGGTGTTCCTCTGGAGGGAATCAGCTCCATTAGTGGACTTTAAAAAAAGAAAGAAAGAAAGTAAAGAACACCCAAGGTGCAAACCACAGCCACTGAACAGCTTGGGATCTGAAGGAACTTAAGAGAGACATTCAGGGAGTTCCCTAGGAAGAGAAAAAATGAAGACAATCTCCTTAGTTAATTGGGAGCATAAGAGGTTGCAACCAAGAAGAGGTGGAAACAAATCATGAGAGAAGGAGATGACTGAGTGAGAGAAACGAGGTGAGAGAGAACAAAAAGATAGAGATCTTAATAGAGGAAGCCAATGTGGGGTTGGATGCTAGAGAGACCTCCAAGAACTCACAGGATGTCCCTGCCGAGGTCTCTAACCAATAGCAAAGGTATTGCCTAAACTGGACTTCTCCCATAATCAAACGAATAACCACCCTAAGTGCCATCACAGAACTTACATCCAGCAATGAATAGAAATAGAGTCAGAGATAAGTGGCTGAGCACTGAGTTGAGTCCCTGGTCCAGCTGATAGTGGGGGAGGAGACTTTATATGAGCAAGGGGATAGGGACTATGAGGAAAATTCTCACAGTGATGGCAGGCTGGAGCTCTGGCAAGCTCACTGAATCAAGAACAGCCACCTGGGAACCATCTGGAAAAGGACTTAAGCCCTCCAAGGATAGGCAACTGTCCACTGGCATGGGCAATATGTGGAGCCTCAAGGGAAGGGTTCAGACTGTGTTTCTGTGCAAGGACTAGCTTATAACTTTTATAGATCCTTGGAATTATATATGTGTGTAGATTTATTTGATATAACTGCCTTAAGAAAAGTCAACAGCAGTCAGGTGATAGTGGTTAATTCAAGGCCAGCCTGCTCTACATAGTGAGATTCAAGACAGTGAGAGCTATGCAGAGAAACTATGTCTCAAAACAAACAAACAAAAAAATGTTAGCAGCCATTTTAGTTCTCTTCTAAACCAGAATCTGCTGTTTATAGAGACCTAAACTGGACAAAAGTCACACATCACCAAAATAGATCTTCAAACCAAGAGCCAAGAACACTAGATTGCAACTGAATGAGGTTGGTTTGGTCTGCCCCTAACCACCTCCTGGATTCAAATAAACAGGTCCAATGAATCAAAAAATACTTGCTGGGCTATGAATTTTTGAAACTTTTAGCAGCACACAATCATTAAGAAATCTAAGAAGTTCTACATGGGACATGTATACAGTCATTATTTTCCTGAGATTTAGACTTCTGCCTCAGCAAAGCCATATTCTCACATGGAGAAAGAAAAAAGACAGTCCTGTTGTCTCTGAGCCTGTCCGTTCCTCACCTTCACACCAACACCAGCTATCATAGAGAGTTCTGTATGAATAAATACCAAGAATAAGTTTGCTTTGATGAAAATTTCTTTGACATAAAAAAGCAGAAGCACACAAGTAGAACAGAACTGACCACCATTATATTTACAGTTATATCCTATGATCCAGGGATAAATCACTGCTGAATAAATATGGAGAACATTAATTCAAAGCCCAACTAATGGTGTATGAAGAAGTCATTTAGAAACCTACTATTTTATTAGCCAAATAAATAAATGCATATATATGTACATGTAATTTATATGTATAATTTAAAGGTAAGTTCACTACAGAAATGGATAGTGCAAATCTCAGAAGCCTATAAAACATTAAAGAGAAAAATTAAAAACTTCCTTAAAGAAAGAGGAAAACGGAAGCAGTTCAAGACTTGAAAATTAAAATAGAAGCCATAAAGAAGACACAAACCACAGAAATGTTAGAAATAGAAAATCTGAATAAATGATCAGGAGCTACAGGTGCAAGCATAACCAGCAGAATGAAAAAAAATGAAAGAGAGAATATCTGGTGTGAAAGACACAATATAGGAAATAGATTCTTTAGTCAAAGAAAACATGGAAGTCAAAAAAGTCACCATACAAAACATCCAAGAAATCTGGGACACCATGAAAAGTCAAAACCTAAGAATAATGGGAATAGAAGGAGAAAAATACCAACTCAAAGACACAAAAAATATATAAAAAAAATCATAAAAGAAAACCTAAAGAAGGAAATACCTATGAAGATACAGGAAGTTTACAAACACCAAATAGACTAGACCGCCCCCCCAAAAAAAGGTCTGCTTGCCACACAATAATCAAAATACTAAACATACAGTATAAAAAAAGAATATTAGGAACTGTAAAGCAAAAGGTCAAATAACTTATAAAAGCTGACCCATCAGAATAACATCAGACTTCTCAATGAAGTCTATGAAAGCCAAAAGGTTCTAGACAGAAATTATACAGACACTAAGAGATCACAAATGCTAGCCCAGACTACAATACCCAGCAAAAACGTCAATCACCATAGATGGATTAAACAAGATATTCCATGGCAAAACCAGATTTAAACAATACCTATGCAAAAATCCAGATCTATGGAAAGGTAGAAGGAAAATGCCAACCTAAGGAAGTAAGATGGACCCATGAAAACAGAAGCAACACACAAACCCACAGCAGGAAATCCCAAAGAAGGGAAATACACCCAAATACACACACACACACACACACACACACACACACACACACACACTCACTACCACCAACAAATTAACAGGAATAGATAATCACTGGTCATCAATATCCCTTAATATCAATGGATTCATTTATTCTATAAAACGACACAGGCTAACAGCATGAATATGAAAACAAGATCCATCCTTCTGCTGCATACAAAATACTCACCACAACTTCAAAGATGGACACTACCTCAAGAGTAAAGAGTTGGGAAAAAAAAAAAAACTTTGCAATCAAACGTACTTAAGAAGTAAGCTGATATAGCTATCCTAATATCTAACAAAATAGACTTCAAACTAAAATCAATCAAAAGAGATCCAGAAGAACACTACAGATTCATTTCAGGAAAAAATTCAAGATGAAGTCTCAATCCTGAACAGTTATGCCCAAAATACAAGAGCATGTACATATGTTAAAAAAATAAAAAACATTACTAAAGTCTAAATCGCATATCAAAACACACACTAATAGTGGGAAACTTCAATACCCCACTCTCACCAATGGACTACTCTACCAGACAGAAATTTAACAGAGAAATAAGGAATCTTATGAATGTTATGACACAAATGGGCTTAATAGATATATACAGAACATTCCACCCAAATACCAAAGAATATACCTTCTTCTCAGCACTCCAAGAAACCTTCTCTAAAATTGACCACATACTCAGTCATAAATCAAATATGAATAGATACAAAAAATCAAAATAACCCCGTGTATCATATCCAACCACCATGGACTAAAGTTAGAGTTCAACAACAACACAAACTGCAGAAAGCCTACAAACTGATAGAGACTGAACTTTCAACTGAACCACTTCTGGATCAAAAAATAAAGAAATTAAATGAAAATGAACCTACATCATACTCAAATTTATGGGGCAACACGAAAGCAGTGCTAAGAGGAAAATTCATAGCACCAAGTGCCTACAAAAAGAAATAGAAAAAATATCACACACAAGGCTTAACAGCCCACCTGAACACTCCAGCACAACAAAGCAAACTCACCCAGAAGGAGTAGAAGGCAGCAAATAATCAAGCTCAGGACTGAAAATAAAAAAAATTGAACAGTACAAAGAATCAATGACATAAAAAAAAATGGTTCTTTGAGAATGTCAACAAGATAGATAAACCCTTATCCAAACTAACCAAAAGGCAGAGAGACAATATCCAAATTAACAAAAGCAGAACCCAAAAAGAAAATATAGCAGACACAAAAGAAATCTAGAGAATCATTATGTCGTTCTTCAAAAACCTGTACGCCACAAAATTGGAAAACCTAAAAGAAATAGACAGCTTTCTAGATAGGTAACACTTAGCAAAATTAAGTCAAGACCAGAAAAATGACTTAAGTAAACCTATAACCCCTAAGGAAATATAAGCACTTATTAAAAGTCTCCCAACCAGAAAAGGACCGATTGGTTTCAGCGCCAAATTCTGCCAGAATTTCAAAGAAATTGACCTTTGAACTTGGAAATTTGAGCTTTGAACAAGTGATCAAAGCTGCCAAGTTCGGCTGCTTGCTGGGGCTGGAACATAGCCCCTCATTCAATTACATCTTCACCAGCTTTATATCTTTTACTATCTAAGATTGGTTGTCCTGAAACTGAATCTGTAGAACAGTTCAAAGTTTGAGGTCTACTGAATCTGTAGACCTCAAACTCAGAAATCCACCAGCCTCTCTGTTCCCAATGCTGGGGTTAAAGATGTAAACCACCAGAACTGAGCTTTTCTTTATTCCTTTTCCTAAGTTAGCTGGGTAGACTCTTTCACAGAGGTCATCACTCCCTTTATGCTATGTCTTAATCTGTTTATCTCTTTGAACACAGGATTGAACTTCATTCCATTTCCTGGTGCTTCCTTTCTCCTCAAATTGTTCTACATCCTGTGTTTTCTTCTTGGTTAGCTTGCTACTTGTTATCATAAATCTTCATTATTAGAGATAGCACAAATAACCACACAACAGTCTATACTAGGCTGTTTTGAGGTCTCTTCTGCCAACAGAATTAATCCAAAACTTTTCACTTTACCCTCAGGCAGACTCTTCGAAGATACAAGGGCAATAGGCTGTCACTTTCTTCACCAAAATAGCACAAGTACAATCTTTAGGCCACATACTAACATTATTCTCCTCTGAATACTCTTAATCACCATAGTTTATCAAATCACCTTCAGCACCACTATCTCCAATGCTTCTACTAGTATGACCCATTAAGCAGCATTTAAAGCATTCCACTGCTTCCCTAATCCAAATTCCCAAAGTCCATATACTCCCAAAGTCCATATTAGACCAAACAAAAACATGGCTAGGTCTATCACAACAATACCCCAATCCCTGTTACCAACTTCTGCCTTAGATAGGGTTTCTATTGTTTTGAAAATATCCCATGACCATGGCAACTCTTATAAAGAAAAACAATTAGTTGAAGTGGCTCTCTTACAGGTAAAGTCTATTATCATCATGGTGGGGAGCATGGCCATAAGACCATAAGACATGGTGCTGGAGTAGCACCTGAGAGTTCTACATTTTGCAGGCAACAGGGAGTAGACTGAATGTCACCCTGAGAAAAGCTTAAGGAAAAGAGAGCTCAAAGGCTACCCCTATAGTGAAACACTTCCTCCAACAAGGCCACATCCACTCCAACCAAGCCGTATCTCCTAATAGTGCAACCCCCTACAGGGGTCAATTCTAGTGTTGTAGAAACTCTCTATTATTTAAGAAGGTGATCCTAGCTATGACTCTTAATAATGGGAGATATAGAGCCTAAACTAGCCATCTTCCATAACCAGACAAGGCTTTCAGTGATAAGACAAACCCAGCCACAAAACTTTCAACTTACAATTTGTCCTGTCTGCAAGATATGCTGGGGTAAATGATGGCACAAAACTCGTGGGTCCACCAATGACTGTTCTAACTTGAGACTCATGCCATGAAAAGAAACTCATGCCTAACACTCCCTAAACAATCAGAAACCAGAAGCTAGCTATCTTAGAGACCTAAGAGAGAACCAAACACAACTACCAAAAAATAAAAGGTTTTTAATAATATTCTACTGTAGTCCCAGATTAGTGCCTAGCCCAAATGTCATCAGAGACTTCCTGTGGCAGGTGATGGTAACAGATGAAGAGACCCTTAACCAAACATTAAGTGAAGCTTGATTATCCTCACAGAAAGGGGTGGCAGAGAGACTGTAGCAGCCAGAGAGGTTAGGACACCAAGGAAAATGGCCCACAGAACCAACTAAGCAGGGCTTATAGGAGCTCAGTGGCTGAAGTAGCAGAGAGCCCACATGGGTCTGTGATAAGTCTCTGCATATATGTTATGGTTGCGTAGTTTCGTGTTCTTGTGAGATTCTTAATAGTGGGAGTGGTGGTGTCTCTGACTTCTGCGTTTTTGAGACCCTTTTCCTCCTAGTTGGTTGCCTTGTCCAGCCTTGATACGAGGATTTGTGTCTGGTCTTATTGTAATTTGTTATGTGATGCTCAGTAGATGTCCCCAGGAGACCTCCTCTTTTCAGAAGGGAAATGGTAAAGACATGGATCTAGGGGACAGAGCAGGTTGGGAAAACTGAAAGGAGTGGAGAGAGGGGAAACTGGTTAGAATGGATTGTATGAGAGAAGAATAAATTTTAAAAAATACAAATGAAGGGACATTGACATGATGGTACTAGGTAGAAATGTTTAAAAAATCATCATGTCTTCTACACCAAACATGCCATTCTCTTAAGGTTTAATAATATAACATAAGATAATAAAAAATAAAAACTAACACATTATCTTATCCAGCATGGGAGACAGATTCCCCAAAGCCAGCCAGCACCAGAGAGAGGTCCTGATCTTCCTGCTAGGAGCCTTACAGACAGACCAAGCTACATAACTGTCATACACATGCAGAAGGCCTATGTCGGTCCATGATAAGCTTTATTCATTCTCTCAATGTTTAAAAAAACTAGAGCCTTTACTGGAAGTTCACTTTCCATGAAAACAATAAACCAGTTATTAGAAAGCCATTACTAAGGTCCAAGCCCACATTACAATGTAATATGTTAGTGCACATCTATCCTCTGCTGTCCTTCTGTTTACTACACCATCCTCAAGCTCTTGATAACCAGTTATTTTTTCTTCTTCAGCAATTTTCCTTTTCCAAAAATGTCATATGTTTGGGATTATACAAAACATAAAGAGCAGCCTGGTTTCCTCCACTTAATATGAACTTAAGTGTCATCCATAACTTTATAGCTTCGTAACTCATTCTTTCTATCACTGAGTAACATTCCATGGTATGGATGGAAGAGTTTCCCTATTTGTCAAATGAAGGATATCTTGGTAGTTCTTTGTTTGGGTAATTATGTAAAAGTGCTAAAGAGCATCTTCAAATGAGGAGAATGAAAAGAAAAAAAATAATGCAGGTTTCCAATGATAATACTGTCAAGAATTATTAGAAGGGAAATAATTTCTTAAAAGCCTCATTTGATGTTTACAAAATGGCAAAAATATTTTCAATAGAAATTTCATTTCCACCATATGCTATCTAACAATGAACTTATAACCTGTTTCTAAAAATGGACTGTTCATGTCAAAATACGCATTCCCTCAAAATGGACTGTTCATGTCAAAATACACATTCCCTCAGGACTTCAGAGCTTTGTCTGCTCCCTACAAACCATTTGTGGAAAATCATTACCAGTTTACCAAACAAAGCATAGTTTGTAGTATAAGAATACTACCTAGATGACTCTGTAATCAATATGTGGAATCAGCTGTCAGAGGAAGAAAAAAATAAGCATGCAAGCATTAAAATACTGCTGTTGTAGCACACGCTCCATAAACTCAGGATTCAGGAGTGCTCGTTTAGCCTCCAGCAAAATAATTAATCATGGAGCAGGCTACTGAAGAGAGGACTATGTAAAACACTGAGCATTTGGGATTTCCTTTCAGTGACATTTATGTACACTTAAATAGCTACAAGCTAATGATGTTATTTAAAACAACAGAAGACACTTATATATTTACAAAGTAGGCAAACAGGGCTGGGCTAGTTTATTATAGTCTGTTTTATTTTTTTTTCTAAAAGAAAAATCCAAAAAGTAAGTTACAGTAAGTTAAAAATTTAACTTTCAAACCTGCCCTAATCCAAATGTGAGATACTTCTGCAGCACAAATGAGCAGCTATTAAACCACTGACTCCAGTTACTGCTCAGAACATGGCCACCAAAAGACACTTAAGGAATTGCTCAACATCCTTAGCCATCAAGGAAATGGATGACTTCTGAGTCTTATGCTGTCAGAATGGCTAAGATCAAACACTGATGACAGTTTATGTTGGAAAGGATGTAGAGTAAGGGGAACACTCCTCTACTGCTGGTGGGTATGCACACTTGTACAACCACTCTGGAAATCAGTATGGGGTTTATTAGAAAATTAAGGATCACCTACCTTAAAACCCAGCAATACCAAAAGATACTCAATTGTACCACAAGGACATTTGCCCAGCTATGTTCACAGCAGAATTATTCATAATAGCCAGGACATGGAAACAACCTAGATGCCCCACAACCAAAGAATAAAGAAAATGTAGTACATTTACACAGTGAAAAGTATTACTCAGTGGTTTTAAAAAAATAAAAAAAAGAGATGACATCATTAAGTTTGTAGGTAAGGGGACCTGTGCTCTCTGGGGCGTCCCAGCGCACTCTGGAGCAGGGGCAGCTGAACTCTGCACCTGACCACACCCGCAGCCCCTGCTGCTCAGGGAATCTACTAGGAGCCCTACGGCGACCCTGAACTGAGTGTACTGAGCAAACTAACTGCAGGGGTCTCTGAGGGGCGGTTTCGAACCCTGACCAGAGGTGAGGAGGGCTCGGCGGGCCTCAGCGCCTGTATCCTGGCCTGGGAGGGAGAGTTGACCTCACACTGCTTCCGGTTCCGCCACCGGGACCTGTGCTCTCTGCAGCGTCCCAGCGCACTCTGGAGCAGGGGCAGCTGAACTCTGCACCTGGCCACACCCGCAGCCCCT
>PVIH01000345.1:222091-380597 GCA_004025045.1 Sigmodon hispidus | reverse complement strand
CTTTCTGAGATTGTGATACCTCGCTCAGGAGGATATTCTCCAAATCCATCCATTTGCCTGCGAATTTTAGAATATCATTTTTTCTTACTGCTGAGTAGTATTCCATTGTGTAGATGTACCACAGTTTGTTAATCCATTCTTCAGTTGAGGGACATCTAGGTTGTTTCCAGGTTCTTGCTATTACAAATAATGCTGCTATAAACATAGTTGAGCTAATACCTTTGGAGTGTGAATGTTAATTTTGGCATAAACTCTTGAGTTTTGACATATTTTATTTTATATGACAGGTTTTCATGTTATATTTCTGTGCAGTGTGAAGGATACATTTCCTTGCAAGTAGAAAAATTTTTAAGTACTAGTTTGTCCTAGAAAATAATTTAGAAAAAAACTGTCTGAAACTTCTAAAGGGGGCTTCTAATATGGTTGTCTGTTTCTTCATCTGAAATTCTCTCTAGTTACAAAATTGTTCACTCTTTAAAATACAACACCAGAACTACATGCATTCAAGTTTGTATTTTGTTGTGGATCACCTGATCCAATTCCTTAACCATTTCGGCCCCATTGCTTAACTACTGGAAATGAAATGCTGAGCTGATCAAACCTGCCCTATGTCTCCATCACCACATCTAGATAGACACAAGTTGTCTTTTCGAAGCATCTAATCACTTCTGGCTCAACTGAATTTTTATGCTTTGAAAACTGCCTCATACACATTCAGAGATGGTAAGCCACCACAACATGTCTTACAAACTAGTTACAGGGAACTTATATCAATTCAGAGGATATGAAGATATGAAAGAGTTAAAAATTGCTGTATAAAATATAAAAATATCAATAGAAGTTTGAGGTTAAAAAAGCTAATATTGAAATTGGTTGTATACATGAAATATCTTTTTGACTGCATGTTTGCAAGAGGCAGACTATAATTGGGTCTAGCATTTCAATAACTACTAATAACTACATGTTCCAATATCTGCTAAAATATTTCTCAAGATAAATGTATCCAGTCTTGGAAATGAAACAGAAAAGTCTCTTTTAGTGGATATTCATAGTACAATCTGTAAGATATGGTAAACAGTGACTTCAGCAACCTTATTTAAAAAGACAATTCTGCACTTGATAAAATGGCTAAATTTTAAAACACTGATATTCCCAAGGAATCTTAGAGATGAAGACATAGATGTCCTCCTGAGAAAGATATAAAAGGATGTGTTCACTTGGGAAAGGAGCTAGACAGTTTCTTTAAAAAGTTAAATATATACTAAATAATTCATCAACTTCCCTGTAACTACCTCAAATTTATAAACATGTTGTTCACACAGAGATTTTATACAAATATTATAAATAATGCCTTTAAAAATAAGCAAAACTACAAAAATCCTAATTCTCTCTGTAAATGAGACCTTTTATAGCAGATGTGATGTCCATTCCTATATCACCTTCTCTATGACATTATATCAGAACTGCCTTTATAAGTAACCAAGGCAGCACAAAAACACAGTACTAATCCATGTGATCATACTAAACACCCACGGCACTGACAGTGTAGCACCACAACTATGGATGGAGATTTGCATCCAAACCCTGTTTCCGCCAGTCCTCAGTTGGCCTTTGACAACCTGCCCACGTTCATTCTCATTTTCTCATATATGAAGTAAGGCTGACTCAGTGACAAAAATACCCAAGCTCACAGGGCTTCTGTGAGCTGTGGGCAAGGTGAATGAAGTGCATAGAACCACGTTTTGATAAACAGAAGGAGATAGGCCACATTCTCTGACACCAGCTTTCATGTGGGTGCATTATCTTTTCAAGTAGCACAGGGTGCTTCCATCAGTGGAAATGGACAAGGTAGAAATCCATCACCTCAAGTTCCTAATGGAACTTAACAACTTAGCATCTTCATCACAAAACATCCCCAGCATGCTATGGAAGGGGCTCCCAAGTGTTCTCTGGAGGGCTACCATCCCATACTGACCTGGAGAAACCATGCTTCAATATCTACTTCACACCCCATCAAAACAGGATTCTCTGGAAGATTAGCTACCTCTGTTGACAGTAAATTAATTGGAGAACATCACAGAATCCCCTGCAACTGGTCTAGGTTATCTAAAGGAGAGCAACATGCAAACTTAGCCAAGAACAACTTACTAGCTGATGTTGTTGAACAGAAGATCTTGGCTTCATGCAAGAGGAAACAAGGTTTATTAAGTAACTACAAGACCAACTTCCTCTGCATTTTAAATAGCTCAGACAGAGGCCTCCAGTTGGATTGTGGCTTGTGCATGTGTTTACAAACTCACTTGATTGGTCCAGAGCATGTGGACTCATTTACATATGCATTAAGTGGTTTAGTCTACCTGGTTGTCCTATCAGATTATATAAGTCTTACATTTCTGGCTGAAAAAAAAACAAAAACAAAAACAAAAACAAAAAAAAAAACCATAGTCCAAAGCAAGTTTCCATGACCTATACTTAGCAGAACTCCAGGGGGAAAAAAATGCCCCTGACCTTTTGTCCAAAGCTCCTTTTACAAACATGGTGTTGATGTTAACAGTGGTTTTTATACCACAGAAGAATGGTTTCTGGTTTACATTAGGGAGTTTCTGCTGTGCTGATGGAGACACTCTTGCATTTCTTACCCTTTCCTCTTTATCCAAAAATGGTTAAGTCATAACTTGTATTTCATCACCATCCTGAAAGATTTATTGATGATAAGATGAAAACCTTCTATCAGTTATTTCATTCTGTGACTGGCAATGTTTAAACAGGCACCTCTGAGGGGTATCAAGTAAATGGATTAGCTCTGGGTGATTAAAAAAAAAAAAGAAAAAAAGGCATCTTAAGCAGAGAATTACTGCTGCTCCGTGGTGACAGTCGATGTGTGCTGGTAGCTGAAGGACAGGCATGCCTTTCCTCCACTGTTGAAGAATAAAGAGTGGAATTTCATTGAAGCAGCATAGTTTGGAGACAAATGTCACCAGTAACAATAAGTCTCTAGTATCAGCTCAGATGAGGATGGATCTGAAATGCTCTGGCATCGGAGAATCAGACATAGCACCCTCATTAGAAGCTCACTTAGGCTCTTCATGCCAAGATGCTATCTTCTCAGAAACATAGCTCATGGGCTCCAGGCTTAAGAATTATAAACCTTGCCAACTCTAGTGTGTGCTTTCTTACTTTGTTTTCTGCATTCCTTACTAACATGAATTCCAGTTGTGAAGAAGAGGTGTCACTATGTACATGCACACTGTAAGGGGTGTGTACATACACTATTCTACAAGGACATAGAAACAGAACACCTAGACCTTAGATTCAATGACTCCCTGTGCTTGTTACCAGTGGCAACCATTATAAATGATCACAAACTTGTTTTAAAACAACAGATTTTCTTTTCTTCTTTTTTATAAAGTGTCAGCCCTAAAGCAATGTTAACCACACTCCATTTGGAGGCCCCAGGAAGAATCCATTCTGAGCTTCTTTCAGCCTCTAAATGTATCCTCTTCCCCCGCCCACCATGGACTGCCTCAAAACTCCCCTTACCTCACTCACTTAAGGACGTGTTGTTAGTTGTTGTGGCCACGCCCCCACCTGCAAAGGCTCTGTCCCCGCCTGCAGAGGCTTTGAAGGCCCCTGACGCCCACTTCTAGGGCATGTCTGCATGATTTCCCTTTGAAAAGCCCCAACCACATGGGAGACCTCCTCTCTTTCTTCTTCTCTGCTCTCTATCCTCCTCTTCCTTTCCCCTCCCCGACCTGTTCTTTTAATAAATCTAATACGGCTCTTGGCAGAGTGCTAGCGAGTCCTTCCAAGCACAAAATACTAACACATATGAGGTTGCATTTGTGGATTGTGGATTATCTAGGTGATCCTAGATAATTCCTCATCTCAAAACCTTTAACTTAATTACATCTCTGATTTTGACAAATGAAATAGTATCCATAAATTCTGGGATTAGGACATTAGTATCTGTTGCAAGGGCCACTTCTACCCCATTGCACACATATGGCACTGTATTTATTTCCCACAGAGTGGCATGAAAAGGACCTAATGCTTCTATAAACAGTGGGATTTATACCCCAGGTAAAGAAATTAGAAACTACAAAAATTAGAGTTCATACAAATAGGGAGCAAAAGCTGTGTCTGGAAAGAAAGCAATCGTGGCCCTGGAGTATACCTAGGTAACTCCGGGTAGGCTTCATTGTTTGTAAGACACAACTAGATAGCTCCAGGGCACAGACAATCAGTAGCTCTATCTCTCCAGAAATATTTTTTTGAGGGCAGTGTGTCCATCATCCTTAATTCAGATTTCAAGTATCTTTTTCTCAGAAAACCCTGACTATGCAGAAACATGAAGACATTCATGGAAAGGTGTTTCCTGACACTAACATTAATTATATTATACTTTTATTGACCTTGTTTATGATATAATTAGAAATTAGCTACAATAAATGAATTAAATCTTTCAAGTGCGTATTCACAAAAATTGCAAAGTATGACCTGGGACTAAGTCTGTTGATGTCTCCACCTGTCTACATTGAGCCTATGGGGAAAAAAAATGTGAACACCACCATGTGCAGTGCATTCATGCAAGAGACACAGACAGAACGCCATAGTAAATACCATCCCTCTGGCTACTAACAGCCATCTGAGATTGTATTTCAGAAATACATAAAAGAGTTGAAATTTGCTGAATAAACCAGATCACCCAAATCCCTATTGTGCCTGCAAATGTATGCCCATTCCCCACCACTGCTTTTGTTTACAAGGTCAGTACTCCCTTCTTAATTATGTCTTAGACAGGTACAGTCTCAAGAGACCAGTTTTAAAAAATCTCATTTGCTTCAAAGCAAATTAAAATTGGAAATAAAATATAGAGTCAAATTTTTAAGAGGACATACCAGCACGTGTACCAGTGACTACACACACACATCCTCTGCCCAGTCTCATGCTGAAGCAGCATGATATCAAGAATCTAAAAATATTTGGAAATCAACAAGAATCTACCAACAGATGCTCAAAAACCATATATAGACCTGCTGTCTAATTCATCAGATGCTGGCACAACACTATTCTCTCTTTCATCACAGCACTAACCACAGTAACAGTTTCTTATTAATTCATTTGTGTTTTCTTAAACCTGTCTCCTCAATTGAAATACCAGAGGACTGGATTTCATGTTGTTCATTCTCATAGATTTCAATGTATGTTACTATGCTTGGTCCATGAATAGGGTTCAGGAGGTATGTACAAGGAAGGTACAGTGTAGGAAGAGAATACTTCACATTCTCCTGTCTTTTTTTTTACACAAGTATGGCTGATTTTATTCAAGTTTTAGATATATCTTCATTGTATTTTTTTTTCTCTAAATAACTGATTCCTAACCATGGCAAAGTCTGAGTTATAAACAGGCTACTTTGATGCTTCCCTCAATCCTATTGCAATGGGCTCTTCTTAAATCCAGACAATCTACTCTATGATGCAGAGAAGTGATGGGCCCTTTGCCCCGTGAATGTAAAGTTCTCTGCTTTTAAAACTCATGATTGATACAAATGCTGCTGTGAATGGACACAGGAATGTGGAAACATGCTTCAATTTCTTTTGCTACTCAGAAGCCAGATTTTGCTATTTTGTTCTTCCAGAAGTGTTCTTTGACAAATAGTACCCCTGTGATATTAGGGGGCCATGGTAGCCAGAGCATTGGAAGCAGTAGCCTGCCCTTCTAACGGGGTGATGGATCTACAAAGTCTGAGTAAGGGGAGCCCGTGGTGGTAACTGCAACCATCTTTCTCTTTTATGATTTCTGTTTCTTTTCATTATGTTTGACATTTTTGAGATGGAGCTTTGTAACTAACTATTAGCCCAAGGCAAGAACTGGAAAAATGAGAAGTTGCTGAAAAAGTGACCCTCATATTGAAACACATAGTGTGAACAACTGTACTTATGGCCTGCCATGAAAAGGACTCCAGCCTGGATTTATGTGCAGATATCACAATGGATTTGATAGAGTAAAATGAAACCAGCACCCTATGTACCTGGAGGCAGACCCAGGGACTTTTTCTTTATTTTTTATTTTTCTGTGTTATAGTATTTGAAATGAAAGTCTGTGTCCACGCAGTGCCCACAAAAGAATATCTGTGGCTATCAATGAAGAGCTTGGAAAGTTTGAACACAGTAAGTAAGACAAGAAGAAGAGAAAAAGAAAATGGAAAGCATTTTATTATGAAGCTGGACAAGGTTCACAGCTGGTGCTCAGAGGAGTGTTTTGGCCCTCACAGGTGAGAGCACCACACCAGCCAGCTTTCAGTCACAGCCAAGTGTCAGGAAAGCTACCCATTCACCACATGGGTTGTTGAAGTCTTCACAGACACCTATTATACTTTCAGGTTTGAGTAAATAAAATTACCCTGCTTCAAAAGTTTGATTTGTACTCAAAAGTTTTCCTGTCTGAACTTCAACTACTGTGAGACAGAATATTACCTTCTCCCAAGAAAATTCGTACAAAATATTTTAGCCATGACTTCCAGAAAAGGCCGGTTTTTGTCTTCTCTGTGAAGGAGTGGACCATCTCCTCACATGACACATTTCCATTCCTCTCAGAAAAAGACATATTGGCCTGCATCCACCAGTAGATCTCAGAGGGGAGGCAGGGAACACTTCCTACCACACAGGCTGAAGTTCAACGAGAAACATCAGTGCTGTTTGCTTGTAAAAGTAAACCAGATGCACCATTTTAAAAAATGAAGGAGGAAGAACTAAAAACAGAATTCTCCGTGATACATATTTTTATACTTGTGCTGCAGGGACAAAGGAACTGCTGAGGTTTCTAAGACAGATGACACATGAGCACCAAGGATATGTCAGACTGTTCACCCCTTCAGGATTTACAGAGAATGCTAATATACAGAGCAGATACATGAAGGTATCAGTAATTTCATTCTTAAAGTCAAGTTAGAACTGATAACCAAATCATAACTTTTTTAAAAAAGTAGTAAAATAACCTTAAGTGGGCTATTTTCTTATCACTTAAATGGTCCCTTTTCTCTAGAGTATAGTTTTACCCACCTCACCTTCTTTTATGTCATTTTGGTTTAAGAAATGGCAAGCAGAATTTGAGACAAAGATTGACACTGGTTGAGAACAAGAGGATCCTGATAGTAGTAAATGAACATACTTAACGTGCTTCTAATTAAATTCTAATACTCCTGCATTTTGTGTTGGTGGAGGTACAAATGATATCACCAATATATCAGTATCAAAAGTTTTCATATAGTTAATGAGATCCTTTCTGGATGAAGGCAGCCAATGATTGGTAGAAGTATTTACTAAGTAACTGAAAGATGCAGACATAGACTTTGAAAAGTGTTCACAGGAAAAAAATCAATCAAATAGGCCTTGCATTTAACAAGTATATGATGATTCAGTGGGTTAAAACTTGATGACACAGAAGGGCTTCTAACCTTCATATTAAATAATGTCTGACAAGGCTTATTAAGAGAAAGTGTGATGACATTTCAAGGGGACAGGATATTCTTCCCTCTGTAGTGATCTAGGGCAGATGGTTGGATTTGAAGACAGGTCAGATCTGTTAAGTGCCAACTGAGTTCTCCCTTTCTACTTAAAAAAAATATCCTATAACTTAGCAAGATGAATATTTAATGATCATTAAAATAACCTGAGGTTGTGTTGGTCTGCCGGCTCCTTTAGAAGTTATACTGCTCCAAATAGAGTTAGCTGAAGCTTCTCATGTATCTGCCTTTGGCTAGTCTGTGGGCTTGGTTGGAGATCCAAGAAGGTCCCATTCATTATGTTTGTGACTTCTGCTGCCAGCTTGAGCTTCCCCACAATATGGACATCCCTGAGACACCCTGCATCATAGGCAGAACTTCTCAGAGATAGAAGACAGTAGTTGCTGCTCTTTTAAGGCTGAGGCTGAACTGGAACAGCCTTTCTCTCAGTCACATTCTATAGTCAAAACAAGTCACAAACCTATCCCAGATTCAAGAAAAGAGAAAACAGATTCCACTTCATGTGTTGAAGCTGACAAAAAAAAAGGAATTGATAATAGGTGAGATTCATTTTGGAAATGATCAAGAAGAAAAAGAAGATATTAAAAATGCATATATCTTTGCTTCTGAAGATTTAAAAAAAAGTCAGTATTTATTTCTGAGGTTTTCTAACAGCCTAGCAGTGTACTTGCTATAAGAGGAGAAAGAAATCTACCTGTTGATGGTAGAATTCAAAGAGCATCAAGCCATTTTGTCATTGTTGTTATTGTGTGTTGCTTTGGGGTGGTCTTCATGCCAACTCCTGTTTCCAAATAATGCATGGTAGAAACTAAGCCTTCCCTACTGTAGTTGATTCATAGATGTTGTATGAACTGTGTCTAATTACACTTGCCTAAGAAACACAATGGCATCCAGAACATGAGGCAGAGGACTAAACATGAATTCCCTTGTTCCAGTTCTTGTCCTCCTGAAGGTGAGATCTGACCCTTGACATTCAGTGATTGTCCTGGTGAACAGCAGTTACCCTAACAGATAGAGCTTTAAACCTGGGAATGTGTATCTGCTAGCTCACAGGAAGTTGCATGTATCCATTTAATGGACAGAACTATGGCCCATAGCTTCCCCTCCACCTCACCAATCCTCCCCAAAATTTCCATTGTCAAAATACTACTGTTCTCCTCAGTTCCATAAAACAAGCTGTACTAGAGGTAAACACTAAGGCAGAATTAACATCTAGGGTCTGCCACAGTCACAGGTTTCCTGACACAGAACATACATGCCCAGAGTCATGCTTCCTTTGGTTGCATAGCCTACAAAATCTTATGCATAGAAGACTGGACCATGTAGCTGACTGTGGAGAAAAGCAGGGTCCAGAAAACATGCCTACTGTCCTCTTTCATATATGCTAATAGACTCAGTACTTTCCTGGGGAAAAGTTAGTGAAAACATATGTAGAGAACAAAAGGCAAGAATATTTTTTAAAAAAACAGGAAACCTTCTTCTAGAAAGTAAATGCATGGAGGTGGAATTTCACCATATGCAAAAAATACTCATGTATACATATATAACTTTACATACAAATATGCATGATATCAGGGAGAGAGAGAGCAGCTAAAATTGTGGAAATAACACGTGCTGAGTCGGGAACCCACTTTCTTTTATTATTATTATTATTATTATTATTATTATTATTATTATTAACAAAGAAGTCACACTTTCTAACCTTGTATATCCTTATTCAAGGTCCCATTCCTCTCCTACCACATCAGGTCATTTTTTCTTCTCCACATCTCCCCATCCCCACCCTGGGCAGGGAGCAGGCAGTCCCATGGTCCCACTGCCCCAATATTGCTTAGTTCAGTCTCCACTCCTGGCAGATCCAGTTTTGTCCATCCTCCCTCAAGAGTGAGTCAGGTGTTCCTCTAGGGGGAGTGGGATCCAAGGAGTCAGTCCAGGGTGTTTCTGATCCCAAGCTGTTCAGTGGTTGTGGTTTGCAGCTTGGGCATGCTTTGCTTTTTTCTTGTTTGTTTGTTTGTTTGTTTAGAGTCCACTATTGAATGAGTACATCCTCGCTTATCTTTCTGAGTTTGTGATACCTCACTCAGTAGGATATTCTCCAAATCCATCTATTCACCTGCGAATTTTAGGATATCATTTTTTCTTACTGCTGAGTAGTACTACATTGTGTAGATGTACCACAGTTTGTTAATCCATTCTTCAGTTGAGGAGCATCTAGGTTGTTTCCAGGTTCTTGCTATTACAAATAACGCTGCTATGAACATAGTTGAGCTAATGCCTTTGGAGTGTGACTGTGCATCTTTAGGCTATACACCCAAGGAACCTACTTTCTATGGTGGCCTTTCCTCCCATTATTTTTCTAAGTCAAGAAAATTTGTTTAAGATCCAGACAGAACTGGAGCCAAATGAGCATATATAATATGGAAATCAACTTTTAAAAAACTGAATGAAAACCATCTTCAAAGTGGTCAGCACTTTTCTGTGAAACTAGAGGGAACCACTGGCTGCAGTCACTGAGATGCAATTTGCCACAAGGCAAGGATGGCATGAGTGGGGCTAGGGTGAGCAAAGGAAACAGACCAGGTCCGGGCCACAGCACCTGAGAGCAAAGGCATCCTGAAACATCGACAGGACACTCAACTTTCCATCTTTTATGAAAATTATAATTAAACCCGATCAGTGATTTTTTTTAATGACTCAGTTGACCAAATCCTAAAGCATTGTGAGTATCTTCCCCCTGCAAGGGGCCACAAAGTGAAGCCTGCAGAATCAAGAACCATCAATCGGCCCATGACACGGTCCCAAATTAACACTCATTCTGTTGTGGGATTGGGGCTGGTGGTTTTTCTTTTTTCCTCCTCCGACTTACTGCTTGTGCTCTGAGAGTTAACCTGTTAATGCCCAAGAATATGTGGTCAGGTTCCTGCATTTTATAGTCTGACAGATATTCATCTCCGGCTCTCAGCTTGCAGGTGGGAGCCTCAGCCAAGGAGCTTTGTGTCAGAAAATCAGCAGCTGCTCGTATATCACACTGGTCATTAGTGGAGGATCATTCTGGACCTCTGCCCACAGCTCCTTGCTATAGCAGGGGAAGGGCTATAAAACCCTAGGCCCTGTCAGCCGTTGTCACTTAGGTGAGAATTTATCAGGTCTCCAAGTGCCCTCTGACTGGATTATTATGAATAATGAATGAAGCTTTATGCTACACTGAAGCATTAATAAGATGGGAATGACTGGGAGAAACTCAGGCCTGTACAATCACAGTCATGCGCTGGGCGAGCAGATCCACAGCTGGTGGGCCTGCCCAGCACAGCCTCTGTGAATCTGGGACTGAAGCAAGGTCCTCCTTTAATTACGGATCAAGCTTTACTTTAGAGCCTGAGCTTTAGCCTGTGGGCAGTAATAAAGGACCAGGGATGATGAAGCTCTGTGAGTCTGTGCAAGCAAAAGTGAACCAAATAGAATTCAGGTTCCTTTCATGAGAGAGAGAGAGAGAGAGAGAGAGAGAGAGAGAGAGAGAGAGAGAGAGAGAGAGAGAGAATATTCTATGTCAATCATCTGTTTTGCTGTCACCCTAGAGTGATAGTCGGTTGTGGACACTCAGACATGCAAGAAATTTCTAATGCATAAATATGGTGTCTCTCATGATGAAGGCATGGAGACTTGGGGGAATGAATTCGATCCCTTTTCTAAATGTGGGTCCTCCAGTGTGATTTCCACAAATATATGAACACAGCAATGAAAGTAGCTTGAAGACAAGAGAGGAGGCAAAGGAAGCATTCATCACAGTGAGGGAATGACATGCCCTAGCCCCATCATAAAGGAAGCCACCATCTGTAACTGTGAGAATTAGAGCATCCACCACACACGCACACACACACACACACACACACCATGGCAGAACCAGGTCTAAAGCAGATATTACCCACCCCTCGGCTGGCACCTGGGAACCATTTCAGGATATACTGGTCTTAGAAGGATATTCATGCTTATTTTAAAAAGAAATGAAGGAAGGAAGGAAGGAAGGAAGAAAGGAAGGAAGGAAGGGAGGGAGGGGGTACAGAGAGAGGGAGGAAGAAGCCACCTAAGGGTATATGACTGGAAAAGTAATTGAGGGAACTAACAGTCTATGTGTTAGTCTAACAGCTGAATTTTCCCAGATGCTAAGGGCCTAAGACCAGCTGAAACAGTTGCTGGTTCACTTTTTGCTACAGTCTCAGGTACCAGGGCCCATCAAATTCAATCTCATCCTACCTTTTTGAACACTGAGAAATTTTAAAATGCAAAGTTTAAAAGTATGACATCGCCACAATGATGACCTGAACTTCAGTTCAGAGCTCTGAGGAGTGTGTATATGGATAGTCCCTCCTTTCTAAAGGGAAGGTACTCCCAATATGTGATCTAGCGCATGCTCTTCACTGACTATGTGATCTGAAACTCCCTCCTGACCCCTCTCATTCACAGTTCCTTCATCTTTGGATCGTGTCTTAAGACTCATCTAAAGTAGCAATTCTAAGAACACAGTTAAAAACACTTGGAACCCCTGGTACAGCCATGAATAGGAGGAATTCACAAGCCAAAACATGTTCTTCCACAGAGAAGGCTAAGCAAGACCTCCTCTGCTCTTGGGATTAGGAGAGAAAACTGCCCCAGGTTTTTCAAGGAATGGGAATTATAAAATAACAGCATCTAAAGCTAGGTAACCTGTATTTGCCCTTTGGTGTGCTTTTCCCATTCCTTTCCTGGATAGAATCTACATGAAACAATTACTTCCTTGATTCTTATACGTTATTTTGTGGTTTAAAGTTATATAATGTCTTAAGATGGAGTTTGAGGTTCCCAAATTTTGATCTCCTCAAATTTACCTTCTCTCTAGGAGGAAAAAAAATCCCGCTTGACATTTCAGCCCCACAAAGTATTTATGGTATTCCACTATTCTAGTCCAGCTTTATGAACAATATTGCCAGTCCCTTTTATCTGGTATTCAAGTAATAGTTTGGATAACTCAATACTCATATGCCAAGTTTATCATCCTAAAAGTTTTTCAGACAGGCATCAAGTCTTGTGTTTTTATGTTGTCATAGAATATGGCAGATTTACCCCAAAATGCTTATTAGATAATAATTAATTCAGCATCTTCTTGATGTCAAACCATGTGCTGGCTCCTACACTTTTAACTGCTGGTACCCTTACCTTCCAGAACTTTACAAATTGATAAATATTTATTATTCGATCAGGTCATTATTTATGACTGAGGCAGCATCCTTAGTGGAAAGATGATGGATAATATGAGATGAATTGACTAGGAGAAGTAACCAGTTAGGAGAATAACCTGCTAAACTATCACACCCAAAGGACATTCATGTTCAGCATGCTAATGTAATTCCTTAAGTACACCTCCAATGGCACTGTGACTCCCTGGACTGTTTAAATGTTTCCTTCATGATTTGAATAAGGACCTAGAGATCAGGATAGATAAATCTGTGGCTTACAGATCTGTAAATACTTTTGAGAAATGATGAATGTGACAGAGGACAGTGAAGAAAACCCCCAAGTTGCCGATTGCCCTCTCTTCCAACCTTTCCACTAGTAATTGCATGTGTCGCAACTCTGACTCTGTTTTGAAAAATGCTCCAGAGGTTTTGTTTTTGAGTATGGCTTTTGCTTAACAGTACATATATTAAGAAATTATTTGTATTATTCTAAATATATACTTTCACATATCTGTAAATTTTACCTCTAAACTTTCCATTGAAAATGGACATTAGAAAGGCCATTAGATATATCTACTCTGGAAACAGAATGTAAGTGGAGACCTGAGCTAGTGCCTGGGGAAAGTTCTCTGTAATGCTCCATGGAGAAGCAGAGAAGCAGGTGGGGAGGGCTGTGCCCGCCTCAGCCTCCATACAAAACCTTATAGCCCTCTCCACACCTTACCAACAGCAGATCTTGGTATCCAGATCTCATGTCCTCCCTTTATCTCCACTGCACATTTGGGATTCTGTATAGGAACATGGAGAAGAAGCAGAAACAAGCAGTGTGCTTTTAGTAGCCCTGTGCCCCAGCTTTCAATGTCCTGGATCAGCAGTGGAATGGAAAGAGTGTACCAAAGACATCAACAAGCCGGGACTGCTGAACTGAGATTCTGTTCAAAAAAGGTCAGTTCATATTTACTGACTATATTCTAAGCATTGATCAGGCTACATGGGAAACTTGCTGAGAGCAGGGGACACCCATGTTACTGGGATTAACTGGGTATTTTTTTAGGCTTCTTCTTAATTCTGAGGCTAAATTTAAAGTGTCCTCTGAGGTCCATCTGGATGCCTTAGCTCATCTAAGAATTTTTTTAATGTTCTACTAAATAAAAAGAATTTCTTGCATTCATGTATGAAAGCCTCAACATCTGCCTGAATCACACCCAAATGAGCAGCATTTTGGTATCACTGTGGTGAGTGTGCTGAGAATCTTCACAGCACAGGCTGCAAGGGTATGGACATGTGTGCCCATGCACCCAGCAACACATGCTCTGTTGAACGTGTTACTATGAGAGGGTCCTCCCACTGAGCCAGCACAAGCTTACTGGGCAACACATTGGCTTTGGCAGAGTTTCATACCACTACTAAGCCATAATCTGCTTGGCAGGCATGAGAGATGCCACAGAATCCCAAGGTTAATTGGGAACAAGGCAGTGAACACTGGCTTCTCCCAGGGCATTCTTGAAGCTTAGACTGACTTTAGACCAACCCTACTTCAATTTTCGATATATAAAACCATGCCTTGAATTCTCATAGGTAAATAAAATCAATAGCAATTACCCTAAGATTTTAAGAAAATTATACAAAACATTTATTTTCTAAAATGTTAAAGAGAACACAAAGCTAGATGGTTTGTCAACAGTTTTTCTAAGACTTCCAAGAGGGAGGGAATTCTTCTTAGCAGAGCCAAACAGGAGTTTCAGAGCACCCTGAAAGAACTTTACAGCTCCAACCCTTGCAGGGTCTTCTTGTTTTTGAGGTTGATTATGCTCTCAGTATTCAAGCACAAATGGCATTAATAGAAACAGGACTCATATCTTCAACTAAAGGACAGTAGGAAAGTCCAGGCTCCCAAAGCAAATAGGGTTATTCACTTAGATCTCTTCAACTTGCTACATGAATTGTGTCTCAATACAGAAATGTCAGCATGAGAAAGAGGAAATGAGAAGAGGCCTGGCAAGGAAAAGTTGGCATTGCCACAAGCAACATTTTCTGACAAAATGAATGTGAGAGAGGGTAAGAACCGAGGAGCGAGAGAATGTTCCATGCAACATGGTGATGTTGAATTTAAGATCAAGGGCAAGAGATGGTGAGCAGCAAAGATAGAAATGAGGAAATGAAAAACAACAGAGATGTGGCCTGGTGGATAATGGGTAGTACACAAAAGCAAGGAAATAAACAATGACAGTAAAACTATTTTAGAGCAAAAGAAAATATAAGAATCTGTTTAATCATGAGTACTACCTTTGCCCCTCAGAGCTCAAACACAGGCAGCTTAGATGCCCATAATTATTATTTATTCATGCCCTTTGCTTCAGGGGGTTCTCCTGGCAAAACTCCAGCAGCTTTGCCATTTTTGAGAATAGGGACTTGAGAGCATATCTGCTCTGAGGATTTGGTCCTGTAATCTCCTTTAATGTTTCTGTGGCATCAAAAGGTCATCTCAATTCAGATGTTCATGAAATGGAAATTAGTTTGAGGTCCCTTGGAGATCTAAAGCCTGGCAGACAGAGGATGCCTGTAAGGGGGATCAGACCCTGGGTGTGAAGAACCCCTTCAAGGTGTCATTCTGTCATCTCCTGAGGCTTAATAATCCCTCAGCCACATCAAGCATGCATCCACCATCCAACCGAGTACATCCTTCAACAAACTAGAATTTCCATAGTCTCATAATGACTGAATTAAATAATGCATTGCTCCACCAGACATGACAGTACAGGGTGGGGAAAGAAAAATCAGACTGTGGGCTAGGATCATCATTTGAAATCTCACAGTCACTCTGGTGTCATTCTACCCCATAAGTCACCGACCCATGACAGTTCCATGTACTCATATTCTACCAAGTCTTAGGTCCTTTACAAATATTCATAGTGACTCCAATGGTCATTCAAGCTCTATGAACTAGCATTCGTCACCCACCTTATATCATTGAAAACTAAATTATGAGTTTCCCAAGGATACACAAGTAGTCAACACCAGCAATGGATGCTACACCTACCCTGGTTAATGGTAAAGCAGGTACCCTTTCAACTTAACCACACTGGGCAAGTCTTTATGGTATTTTCTGCCATGTTTCCTGTTTGCTCCAGACTAAATGAGTGTAGAAATTTCCAGCTGTTATAGGAACTTCATGCTTCCCATGTGCTTTCTTGTGTCTAGTGAAGCAGACAACAGTTTCAGTTCTTGAGACACTATATGGTGATAGGACAGACAGAAAAATAAAACAAAACCAAAAGCCACAACTTACTGGGGCTCCAGGAAAGATCTTCATGCCCTCCTCAAGCAAGTTCACACAGTCCACTGGAAGTCAAGGAAAGCCATATCCATTCACTGGCAGTTTAAATGGAAATTGTTCTTTACCTAGAACAAAATAAGACTAACCTAGTCTGCCCAGAACAATCTCCATTCTAAATAACCACATTAACTCTATAAACCCATTTTTTAGCTCCATGTGGATTCTTCTCTTTTAAATGAAGGCAAAGAATATCTATGCAGACAGCCTTATCATCCAGAGTACAAAACATTCTTAATGCTATTTTTCTCTCTCTCTTCCCACATTCTCTCTCATAGCACATCTCTGGCCAGGGATAGCTAGACCTGAACTAGGTAGTCATCTATGTATTGTAAAACAAATGCTCTCAATGAAGGCTCTGAGGTGTACTCAGCTAAATTGACTCACTCCTTCTAAACATGTCATCCAAATCTTATGCACATTGTCTTTGAAAATATAACCATACTCCATTCCAAGGTGAACCTACTTAATGTCATGAAGAGATTCAGCTGCAGACCTCATCATAAGAGTACTTTTGTGGACTCTGCTGGATTCTATTTGGAGCTTTGTCTCAGGGAAATATTACTAAGAGTTGAATTTGAAGGACTCTTGGGACTGGGCTGTAGGGGTCTGTAAGGATTCTTGGTTAATGAACAGAAACTAACTGGTTGAATTTGAGGGTGCATTTCTCCTTGTGTGTGTGTGTGTGTGTGTAGTGTGTGTGTGTGTGTGTGTATGTGTGTGTGTGAAAGAGGGTAATCATTACAGTGTCTTCACAACATGCCCAGTATTCCATCACTGTATAGGTAAGCCACTGGACCAAGTTGGCATGCTCCTTGATTGTGAGGATGGATGTTTAAGTTTCCTGGATGTTGCCATATGTGCCCTCATGTACAGGTATCCTCCTGGTACCTTCAATTACCCTCTCTAGACTTTTGTCTGTAGTGGTCATACATGATCAAAGGAAGCTGTAATCTAATACTTTAGTGGGTTTATTTTTACTATTTATTTTGTAATGTTACTTTTTTATTGTTATTAAATATTAAAATACTATTAAATAAAAAAGAAAAAGCAAGAATCAAGGGTTCTGATTTTAAAAATGCCTTTCTTGTCAGCTCATCTCAGGCTTGAAAATTCAACCACTTGGGAAAGACAAATGAATCTTTAATTGGCAGCTATTATAAAAGCATTGCGTGGTTACTGAAAATGGTCAAATATAGAAATCTACAAATTAGATACTAAATTTCTCCATTCCCATTCTTTTACTTTAAGCCTACCATTAACATTAGTAAGGAATCACAAATATTCTCACAAATGTTCTCTAGTTATCATATGAGATAATCTTTATTAAATGTGCTCAGTTCTCCATCAATAAAAATTTTCCTGGTCTGTGACTTTTACTAAAAAGTTGTACTATAAAAATGTGTATCCAATAATATCACCATGAGTATCTTTTATTCATCCAGTCACCATGTGTGATATGTGTCCTAGAAACAGACATTAATTGGTAAATGGTTTAAGACACTAGTCCACTTGGTACTAGCCTCTTAAAGTATCACACCCTCAGACACAGGCTGGAAGGCAGGATGGCAAAGCCGTCAATGCAGACCATAGGGGCGCGTGACCTCAGAGGTCTGGGTACTAAAAGAAGGGAGAGAATGAGGCAAGCATGGACACACACAAGACAACCATGGCACACTTGTAAGCGCATGCCAGACTGACCCACGTAGAGCCTTTCTACTTAATCACTAACAAAGACATTCTTACAAAAAAAAAAAGTGGAATGGAGAGGTGAATTAGACATGGGGTACTAAAATCCCACTGCAGAGGAGAACAAAGCAAATCCATCAAAAATAGTCTGAGCATTTATGAGAAGAATTATATGTCCCTATAATTTCCTTCTTTTTTTATTCACCAAGCCTCTTGGAAGCAGTGCTTTGAAAAGTACAGCAAACTGCATCCTGAATCACTGTGCTTTTCCATCTTTCCAACAGGTTTTATGAGCACCCGAGGCTCTTCAACTCCGGCCACCTCTGAATTTTGAGCATCACATACAACTTCTCTTCTTAACTTCTGGACCTGTGTGCTTTTTCTCCCCTCTGACAAGAGTGTGTTCTGCAGATTCCATGCTGTTTTTGTTCCCTGGACCAACTACTGCAGATGTCATATCTAAGCTAACCCCCTAAATGTTCTGCTTCTCCATCTTTTTTCCTCCACTTCCCTCAAGATGATCCATTCTCCCATTTAATAATTTCTGCTCACTGTTCCCCAGCTATCTTATTGTGATTGAAACAGTGTGCTATAATGGCTTATTTAATATATCTTTCTAAGTGAAAAGAATTATGGGAAAGGAAATGTGTCTGCCTTGAGAACTAATGTACCCACAGGTATAGTTGTTATCATATTGTAAATACTGTAGAATGAATGATCAGATGGCTGCATGGTTAGCTAAGAAGTAGACATCATCAAAAATGAATGAATAGGACAAACAATCTGAATAATTCCCAAATTCAACAATCAATATCTTCATAATTAAAAATTAGCTAATAAGCTAAAAAATATTTTGGTGGAAGAATATGCACAAGGACAGTCAGACTAACTAGTAGATGAATGAATCATTAGTAATAATAATAAAAAAAACAACTCTTGCTTTGTGGTGTTTTTTAGAGTCCATGGCCCACTTTGCCACCAAAGATGTAGCCAATACCCTGGTCTTGGATGACATCCATGGCCATGTTGGTGTCTTGAGGACCCTGCTGCTGTTCTGGTCATGCCTATCTGGGTGGCCTATGCTGCCACCTGGAGCCATGGTGACATTCAAGTTCAGCTGCTGTCCAGGACCATCTCAGGGTCCATGATCTTACCACAGTCAGGATCTGTGTTGAAGTCTGTGGCCCATGTTGCCACCAAAGGCTACACAGATGTCAAGGGTCAGGGTCATAACCTGTGGCCTTGTTGCTGTAGCCAGGCTGATCTGAGTGGTCTGTGCTGCCATTCAGGGCCATGGCGTCTTCCATTCAGACCAAACACCATGTTTGGGTCCCTATACCTACAGCATCCAAGGTTTGAGTTGATGTCCATGGCTCCAGTTACTGACAAGGGCCATTCAGATGCCTAGGGTCTGGCCAGCCACCTGAGGACATGTTGGTGTCCAGGAGCCATAGTGATCAGGCAGACCTGAGCTACCATAGGGTCTATGGTCTTGCTGCAGCTGAGGTCTGTGTTGATGTCAGTGACCTGTGTTACCACAGAGGACCATAAGAACCATGCATGGTGAAATCCGAGTGCCAGGCTGAGCTGGCCTTGCCCTTTGCTGGCCCTAAGGAAGCTGGCCCTCCCTCTGTATGGACACTGCAGCAAGACAGCTGGCTTTGGTTTGCTTTTTGGTTTTAATTTATTTTAATTTTCTTTTGAAGGAAAGGCATGCTGCAAGTTTGAAGAGCAGATATAGAGGGTCTGGGAAATGGAATTGGAGTATAGAATGTGAAATTCTCAAAGAATCAAAAAAGAAATTATGCTTTTTTAAAAAAAGGAAATGCACTTAAACCCACAAGGGATCAAAATTCATCTCAAATCAATAGGCGTATTTAAAAAAATCTTGCTTGTACAGCCACATACATTTAAAAAAATAAATATATTATGATTTTCATATGTTAATTAAAATCTCAATTTTGTAAATAAAATATTTGTTAAAATTATGGTGAAGTTATTTTGTTATAAAATAGAATTCATAGGTAAAACTAAAAAATCAGTTTCATGACAATGGAGCATTGAAAATATTTCTAAATCATTTATAAATCAGGTTGAGAGTACTATTTAAAAGATTAAGCAATTGTACTCTTCTATTTATGAGAGAATTACCTTTAGTGATCCAACATGACACAGCATCTATTTGTTATTTATTATTTAAGTTTAGATTTATTTTCCTTTTCAACTCTTAAGGCTTATTTACCAAAAATATTTTTCTAGGTGCCAAGCATATTAATTGTAAATAAAACATTGCCTTTTCAACAAATATGCAATTAGCTTCTCCACCCTTGTTTCACATGTATACTAGATTATTTACCTGAGAAGTTGGATCTATTCCAAACTCCCTTGCATTGAATAATTAGGTAGTTTCTTCAAATGAGAATCGTGTACTCAAACAGAAAATGCCTGTTTATCATGCCAATATATAACCAAACTGCAGACATGGCCAATAAAACTCTGGCCAAAGCTCATATAAAAATCCTGAAAACACACAAGAGATGACATTTAGGTTTAGGCTGGTGGGAACTTGGTAAACATTACATCAACTAACTTTACTAGCTCAAAGACTCACTTAATATTGGATAAGGCAAATAGATTATGTCAGTCATTAAGTAAAAGTCAATCTCTTTTCAGATTGCTAAATCAAAATGAAACACTGAATTTATTTTTATAGTAAGATCTGACTCAGGGCAGCAACCTAACACAAGTGGCATCCAATTGTTCTCAATTTCAAACTAGAACTGTTGAATTCACTTGAAGCACAAAATTATAAGCTGCCCATATTTTTATTTAATTTCATTGACAATTTCATACACGTATGCAATGTTGACTGACTATGCTCCCAGTTCCACCTTTCTTATCAGTTAGTTCTTCTTCCAGACTCAGGACTTTTCTTTTGTTTTGTAACCCATTTAATTTTTACCATTTAATTTTTAATTTTGCATGATGATTACATTGATCCATTGGAGCCGGGTGGGGATGTGAATGCAAGACTGGAGGCAATAATGCCCTCAATGTGTGAATCTATTAGTAGCAAGCAGTCAAGCCTAAGGGTTGTAAATGGACCTATTCTGCTGCAGGCCCAGTGCCTTTAACTGCAGCTGCCAAGTCTGTGACCGCAAACAGCTCTGTCTATTCTAGAAGATGCTATTTCCCTGTCCTTCTCCTTATGCTCCTGCTCATATGCATCCTCTACTACCATGTTTCCTGAGCCTTAGAAAAGATTAAAAAAAAATGGCTTGCTCATGGTTAAGCATTCATTGTGCAACCATAATTCGCTGAATTTACCATCATTTTCTGAACAGAGGGGCTTCTCTGATTAAGGAAGAGAGTAGAATTTATCTATAGGTATAAACATAAATATTTAGAGAGCAGCTTGATGCTATGTCAATTTAGCTAAACAGCAGTATTCAGTCCCCTCTCTCCCATGCCTATTATTTCCCCCCACAAACCCGTCATAGCTGTTTAAAATTTTATGGCCTCTCCAAGCAAGTATTACTTTGCAGATCAAGTTTCACTTATGCTACCAAAGATGTTCCCTTCAAAACAATTCCCGGAATTAGAAAATATATTAAAACACAATTCAAAGTCTTTCTACTTACTGTTTTTTTTTTAAATCACTCTAAAACTTTATTTGTATAAATCACTAGAAGAATGTCTAGGTTGCAAAAGTTTTAGCAGCTATTCAAAGGGCTGGTGAGATGGCTCATCAGTTAAGTGTCTGTCTGATGCCCAGACTGAAGATTCTCATTCCAGAGAATCATACAGTGGAGGGAGGGAATTGACGCCCTCAAGTTCTCTTCTGGCCTCATCCCCACACTCACATACACCCAGACCAAACAAATAAAATTGTAACTTAAAAATTCCATCAGATAGGTCATCCTTAACAACTCTTTGTTATTTTAAGAAGTAAAACCAAGTCACCGCGTTAACAGCAGCTCTCTCTACACTGGACCACACTTCATATGCTGTGGCCTTCCTTTGATTAAATATATTCTATGTTCTTTTCACCCTAAACTCATTTGGCTTGAGTTGTTGATCAAAGAAAGTTATGCATGAGAGCCCATTCTGTTCAGGAATGGAGGTCTGTCATGCCCTGAAACATCCTTGTGATTTATAATACATGAACTCATGGTAAAAGAGGTAAATATATTAAAGCAATTTGAAAATCAAGGGGAAACATGCTGTGTATACAATTTATTGCTCATAAACCATAATATTTTATTCTATTTCCATTTTATACTGCCCTAAATATATATTAACAGCACATAGCTGTACATGTGCACACATGTCAAATAGAACACAACTGTATTGAAAACTAATTCCATGTGCTCATCCATGTGCTCATGTACATTTGAACATGAACTTGATGCTTCCAAGCTTTCATTGGTGTAATTGACTTGGAATTTTTTGTTGTTGTTATTTCCACTTTTAGCTTTGACTATTATAAGCAATTTGAAGTTCAGCAAAAACTGCAGGCAGTATGCTCTGTGCAAAATTAGGAAAAGATTTTAAAAAAACAATAAGGAGAGAGAGAGAGAGAGAGAGAGAGAGAGAGAGAGAGAGAGAGAGAGAGAAAGTCTTGTTGTTCAGGTTACTTTTCAGATTGAAATAATGGGTCATATCCCTTCCTTGTAGAAAATACAAATAAATGCTGAGAAGTGGACCATAGAAATTTGGAGGATAATTTTTTAGGTTTTTCTAGGTCAGGAAAGCATATTGACTTAAAGATGATTTTCTGGAAAAAGTTAAAAGAGAACACAGATGAACTCATTCTTCTAAGTAAATGTCAAATTTCATTTCTAGCCAAATACAAATGAATTATTTACAGGCAGCTTGCAATTTGGGATAATCTGTATGGCCTTCCTCTCCATTACTATGGGGAATTATATTTTTTATAGTAAAGATGCCATTGGGAGTACAAATAATAAATGTAGCATTTCAATTTCTATATATTATATAAATAATATTCTAAAAACATAAATGCTTAAGATTTCTTATGAATTGATTCCAAATAGAGTATGAAATGTCTATTGTAAAATCCAATCAGGCTAAACATTTTAATAATTTAAAATGGTGAATGTAGATACAATGAAACTGGAAGAATAAAGTGAAATGAAAGGCTATGTGTGTAGGTCCGTCTCTATGCTTGCAGCACATTGCTGAGGCTTGAATTCAAAGCTTCCTGGTCTCCTCCAAAACTCTTCAGCCATTCATAAGAACATAGTTTCTAAGTTCTGAGAAAAATTCCTTCCTCAGAACTTCACAAGGATGACCCTGTGCATCATGGTAATAGTCATAATGTTACAAAAGCCCTATTTTTGCCAATATTCTCTATAAAAGAATGACAAAAGTGTCACTCAGTAAAAGAATTTTCAAAGGTAGGTTTATATCATTTCAGATAAGGCAGATAACAGTCTATAAGTTACGAAATCTAATTCAGACCTCTTTAGCAAAATGTGTCTACTTACATGTACCAGGGCATGTTCTGAATCAGGACTTGTGTTTAACTTCAGATCTATGGTTGTTATCAGAGTATAAAGCACAATAAGTTGGGTTTTGATGTCACATGATGCTGAAATACATAAGGACCACAGCAAAGACTATTCTACAGAAGCCACCACCGCACCTACCATATATTCAACATGTAGTTGTTTACTTAAATTATTTATTTTAAAAATACAACAGAATATAAATTTAAAACTTATTTCCAAATCCCTCAAAAATAAAATTTTTTTCATGTGACTTATCCAACTTAGAGCTCAACAGCTTGTAGAACTAAAAGTGCTAACAATTCCTCTTGCTTTCTGGTGTTCATGACTTTGAGTCTTCTTCCAGGGAGCTGGACCAAGTACCTCACTAATAAAACATTGCAAACACAATCCATGTCAATATTAAAATAGCTTCTGAAGACATCTAACTTCTGTCTTATTTGTTCTCTCTTGCTCACAAACTCTTTTCTCTCACTTGACTTTGGTGCACACCTGCTATTGTGTTATGAGGTCTCTCTAGAAAAAGCAATGACCAGTCAAACTGAGAAGACTCTTACCAGCTACCAGTAAGAAGCTAAGGTCTCCAATTCAGCATCTCAAGGAACTGAACTTTGGTAACTATCACACAAATGAGTCTGAAGACAAACCATCAAGCAGGTCCTCAGGAGAGACCACTGACCTGGTCAACAATTTGGCTACAAGTTAGGGAAACAGCATCTGATTAAAAAGTTCCATAAGTAATACAGGAATCCTTGATTGGCAGAATCCATGGAATCCACAATTTACCAAACAACTAAATTGTAGTTGACTTTGTCACTCAGCCATGGTGACACTTGTAGCAGGATCAGGTCCTGAGTGTTCTTCTGTCTTGCTGATAATTCTACTAAGGATGCTTTAAATACTAGCCCCTCAAAATTATCTGCTCGATGAATCCATTTTTCTGCATTTCCCCATTTGCTCTCAGACAATCCTCCTTATGGGGACAGTTTATACATTCTACTACTAAGAATTTGTTGTCAGAGTTCAGAATAGGTTCTGCTCCCTCAATAACAGACAATGTAAACAAGAAAAAGCATGTACCCAAGGATTATGTTTATATATATGTAAACATATGTATGTATATATATATATATATTCACAATTACTAAAATCAAGAAATTGAAAGGTCTAAAAATTTACTTCTGTGGTCTGTACTTCCCTTCCCACTTTCATTAAATTCATGTTCATCTCTCTTGTCTTACCAGACCTTATGATTTGTCTAGTGACTTAATGCTTTGAGTTGAGATTTTTGAATTGCCTTTCATTGATTGGTATCTAACCTTGGTAAAGTCAACTAGCCTTGATGTAACTCTTTTCCACTTCCTGTAAATAAAAGTAAAATGTTCTGAGCAAGAATACAGAAGTGTGCAGAGAAAAGTTATTGCTAAACAATATTCTTTATAGTATCATAGAAAAAGTAAAATGATTTCTTCATGCAGTATCCTTGTTGGTTATATTACTTAATATGTATACAGATAATAAATTTATAAACTATTATTATGATATAATCATATTCAAGTATAAGATGAGTAGATGGACCCTGTGAAATATTCTAAAAATATAACGTCTCCCTTAGCTATGTGATCTACACGTTATTTGCCACTCTATGGCATAAAATTCATAAAAGCAGAACTCATCATTGATTACAGTAAACCAACAAACCACCAAGAATTGGACATATGATCATGGTAGGTTTTGACTAGGACAAATGGTAATATTTCCTGTTAATACAGTTTGGGTTTTTAAATCAATCTATTGCCCAAACAACTCCAAAATGCCCATTCCTTGTAGAACTTATTTATTTATTTATTTATTTATTTATTTATTTATTTATTTATTTATTTGGAATATAAGGGGCAAATGAAGTTGCATTGCTCTGAAATAAATTTGTTTTCTCAGATAATGGATACTTGAATCACTCATAAAAAGACCACAACTGATGGCGTAAATTGCAATTCATCTGATCACAATGCCATTTTGTTTTTTCACACTTCACCCCTTTAGAACTTGCTAAGTGGAAGCATTCCTTCCTTGATTCTTTTTTTCCCATGACTCATCCAGTTTGTCCTAGGTAACAGAGCATCCTATAGTCACTGTATGCTGAAAACCATGGTCTCAAAGAACATGAAAGGGCCTGTATCCTACCATTCAACAGAGCTTCATTTTTATTAGCATAAGACCTTTCCTCTCTCCAGCTTGGCCCGCAGTGGACCTTCTGTTTGAGCAATAAGGAGGAGAAACAGCTTCTTTCCTCTCACTTGATGTTAATTGAGACCTGTTTTAATCTCAGCCAAAGCAGAGAAAATGGAAGGAATCAAAGTAAAAATTAGTTTCGATCTTACCAGGATGCTAGAAAGTGCTTTGAGCCCTATGGCTGCAGTTGTCAATGTTCGCCTCCTCTTCAAGTCTCCTGGAGCTCCAGGCAGGCATAATGGAGGCAGGGTGCAGAGAAGTACCTGACTGACTCTTCTGAAATTCACTGGGTCTCTCTCACTCCCTGTTCCCACTATTCTCCCTTACCTTGTGGGCAGAGACAGCGTGGATAATAGATACAGAATTACACATGAGAAGTAAATTTTAGCATTTTATATGCATGATAGGATGACTATCACAATAATTTACTGCATGTTTCAAAATAGCTACAAAAAAAGAATTTTCTCTGTTTCCAGCACAAGAAATGCTAAGTGTTTCAGGTAATGAACATGCTAAGTATCCTGTGTTGACCATCATCTATTGTACGCCTGCACCTCGACTATCACATGCTATCCCATTAATTTATGAAATTATTTTGTAGTTATAAAAATTTTAATTAGTGTGAATCAGACAAAGTCTTCCATACTTTTTATGATATTCTCTCATATTGAACTTGCTGTGGATGTTGCATAGTGGACATTCCTCGATAGTCAAAGGATCTTGCCATGAGCTATGCTCCATGACTGTGAGAATGTAACCACTATTAGCCGGGAGTCCCAGTTATCCCTTCCCACACTGTAAACATTTATAGAAGCAATAATCTGCTGCCCTCTTCTTTGTCAGAGCACCTACTGCAAAGTTTCCTGTGAACTAGTTCTCTTTATGAAATCTGTCCTCAGCAACGAAAGTCTTTTTCTTCCCCTGGAGCTGGAATGGACCAATGATTGGAAGACCATTTTTATACCAGTTCCTTAAAAGACAGTGTATACGAACTTCAGAAAAATCATTTCACTTATAAATTATTTGTCCAATGTTTCTCACTTGATATACCTGACTGAATGATCTGAACCATGATGAAAGGGTTGAATGACAAATTGATCCACAATTCTATAAAACTCCAATGTTTCCACATGCTCTGAGACTCAGAACGCTGCTCTCTCCTGACAAAGTGCACATTGACAGAGATATAAGGTCTGTTCTCACTTCTCTTAGTCCATAATAGGATAAAGATAAAAACATCCCCTTCTGACCTTTTAGATGCCAAGAAGCACCCCAGGTCAAAGTCTTACAGTGAAGTTATAAATTCCAGAAAGATATTATTTTTGGAACATCGACATGGGTTTAAAAGAGCGGTTGAGCAGTGGAAAAAACAAAAGACACATCTAAACACAGGGGAGAGCAAGGTGTGAAGGTCAAGTACAGAGACTATTTTACATGCACAATGCATTCGTGAACTCAAGGTAAGGAGAATCAATCAAGTCATCACTGCAATGCTAACTTAAATAATTACCAGGTAACTCTTGTATGTTCTACTTGCAGATGTATAATAAGCCATCTCAAAGCTCAGTCATTTAAGACTATAATGATTTATTTTATCACAACTCAACAGACCTACACTAGCTAAAATAGATGCTTCCGATGTCCCCCGTTTTGCTTCAGTCTTCTAGGACCATGAACTATGGCAAGAAATCCACGATGGCTTCATTCACAAGTCAGTCACCTTAGCTAGGATGGAAGGTGTTAACTGCCTCCCTCAGTTTATATTCTACACAGTCTCTCAGGTATGGCATGCAGTGCCCTTTACAAGGTTGCCTAGGTCCAGAGAAGTAAAACTGGGAGCCCCAGGCCTCCAGAGTCTAGACACTCCCACATTCTTATTGATGGTGCAAGTCTAAGACACAGCACAGATAAAGAAGGAGGATAAGAGGAACAGAGAAGAGCTGCAAGAAAATTGTTAGACTTCTGAATTTAATACAGGATGATTTGAGGGGTGTGTGTGTGTGTGTGTGTGTGTGTGTGTGTGTGTGTTCAGATATATGTTTTCTATAGTCTAGGATGGATCTAAACTTGTCATCCTACTGCTTCATCCTCCTGAGTACTGGGATTATAAGTGTGCACTGCCATACCAAGCATCCTGTGATATCTTAAAGGAAAGAGTACACTTTGTTATCCCATGAAAATGTTAACATTAGTAATAAATACACTCTGACATGTTGGCTCCATGATGATCACAAGACTTAGTCTGGTAACCTCTGTGTGTAAAATGAATAGACATGTCATACAGAGTGGTGGTTACAGGATATTTGAGATCTAAGAAAAATGCATACATGTCAAATATGCTGGAAGTTATACCTTCATAGTTAGCTTGTATATTTGTGATCATTGGTTATTAGACTGTAATCTCAAGCCCTAGGGGTAATATTTCAGTGGGTCCTTATTCACTCATTAAATCAATTCTACCATCAATCTATTTATTCAACACACAGGAATTAATATCTTTCACATAACAGAAACCATGCGACCCAAATGATGATACAGACATGAAAAGCACAATAGTTTCTTCCAAGCAACCCACAGTTCTGTATCTACAACAGAAACTTTAAAAGTGATGCTGCAGAGATTAATAAGGGTCTAAACTTCTGGGGTTGAAGGTATGGTGTTAGGGTAAACTCTAAGAGAGAACATGAGGCAATCTTGAGAGAAGAGTGCACATAACATACCAAAATTATGGAGGCTAGAAACAAAAGAGATGCTCAGTGCAATAAAAGGTCATTAATCATGAACAGAGAGAATAGCATCTGTAGGAAATAAATTAATAATAACACATGTAGCATTTCATACACAATTCTAGGAAGGATATAAATATATGGACTATATTATGTGAAAAAACACATTTTTACATAATGCATTTTAGTCATAATCTTCTCTTCACCTCCTCAAAGATCCTCTGAATTAAAACAAACAATAAACACACTAACAAAAATTCAAGAAACACAAGAAACACACACACAAAATCATAAAACACAAAATCGGAAACCTTAATATGCAAGCAAAAGACCAGTAAGGGGAAAAATGCCCAAACAAAGCAGTATGAGACAATAAATGAAAATTTCCAAAAAATACCATTGAGTTCATTTTGTGTTGGATATCTTCTGCTGGGCATGGGCCCTGCTTTTAAGTGTGGTTTATATGCCCAGTATGACTATATTGAAGAAAACTAATTTTTCTTTTACAAGCAGTAGTCAATTAATGGTGTCTTCTTGGCTGATAATGTGAGTGCGCATCCACTTCCCCCTTTCTGCATAGGAATCTCATCTGGCTTGCAACTATGTAGGTCCTTGCATGCTGCCACAGTCTCTGTGAGTTTATATGTGCATTAGTCCTGTTGTGTCTGGAAAACAGTGTTCTTGGTATCATCCATCCTTTCTTGTTCTTACAGTCTTTCTGCCTCCTCTCCCACAGGGTTCCCAGAGCCTTGAAGGGAGGCATTAGATACAGACATCCCATTGAGGAATTAGTGCCTCCAGGTCTCTCACTCTCTTCACATTGTCCAGTTGTGGGTCTCTGTGCTAGTTCCCTTACATTGCAAGAGGATGATACTCTGATGATGGCTTAGGAAAGCACTGGAGGTTGTACTTGGTGATCAAAGATGCATAGTTGAGGCTTTGTGTCCCCCATTAATTGATTACTCCATGTAAATTTATTTCATACATGTGTATATTTTAAGAAGCCTTTGCTGTAACAGTAGGTTTCTCTATGACCCCACAAATGGCCCTTAGTGCTAGCTTTCAGGAGAGCGTACTCTGATGATGACAGTTGTTAGTATTCTTAATGTCTCACATAGAACCAAAATCAGTAAAATTGAGTTAAAAAACAGAAGATAAAATAAAGAGAAAAATGTAGAAAACATCAAAATCAAATTCTTGATTTCTTCACAATGAAAGAAGCAGTTGTCTAGTCACCCTAGCTAAAGTAAGCCTTCAAGACAGGTAGATAAGGGGTAATCAGGAGTGCAAAGCACAGCACTGAGCATCTATTTCCACTAATTGAGTAAGCCATGGATTTTGACAACTGCCTGGTCACATTAGTAGACATTAGGTATTTAGTGATCAATGAGATTGATGAGTTTCTGATCACCATTCTTCTGAAACTTATCGTCTGATGCAATCCCCCTCTTGCCATCATTAAAATTTGATTGTCATGTGAACGGAAGGTGAGATAAGGGAACCAATCAAACGTTCCACCTGAACCTTGGCTTGGCTCAGTAACAGCCAGGATTCCCACATGGTCTTTCTCTGCAATGGAAGATACTAACTTGATTGGATGGAAGTAGAAACCAGGAAATTTGTATTGCTGGAGACAGGTACAGAATAAACTATGGATGAGGAATTCCTCCCTGTTCTCCAAAAGTGGATTTCCCTATAAATATTAGTATGGATTTATATGTAAAGTATAAGTAAATGATGAAAAGTTTATCAGCAGCACACCATCCTCCATTTTATATTCATTAATTTTAAAACTACTATTAGAAATCATAAGTCAAGAAATATGTAGTTTTTCCTACCATAGATGGGAATTATAATCTAGTTTCAATCTACTTTTCTCTTCGGCCATGGTACCCGTTTTAGGTAGATAGACTTGCTAGGGACCATTGTTCATTGGCTAAAGATTGGATTCAGTATAATTGCAACATAGAAAATATTCTAATATTAACTATACAAACTATAGGACTCCAAAGCCAGAATAGCCATTGTGATGACTTTGTGAAACAGATTTTAAGAGGGTGTCATTTTGTTTGCTGAGAACTTGACATTGTCAGTCAATACCTGGGGTGTGGTGACGGATGGAACTGGCACTGAAAAGTCATCCTTCTGGTCTTCCACAGAAAAGTGAATGACAGCTTATGAGTCCATGTCAGAATTCTTCAAAATTATCACCTCTAAGATTCTTATCAAACCCATCTTATTCCCACATTCTCAATGAATTAAACATTACAAATCCATTCATCTAAAAAAACTGGAAAATACAATTAGAGTTTAATTATTTGTCCTATGCTCAGTTAAAATAAGACTATCAAAGTAAAGTCAGTTTATAAGATTTTTGCTTTTACTCCCAAGCTTTTTAATATGGATAAATTAGTATGAGACTCCATGCTGGAAGTCAAGCTTGTGGTTTGAAAATAAGATCGATTTTTCAATTTAGGTCCCCTCCTCCCTGTTTTTATTGCAGCCAAATGCAGCCTGCTGTTTTAAGATTCTGTGGATTATAAACATTTATGTGCAATTCTCTTTTAAAATTATTGTTTTCCAGACTTTAAGAGGCTAGACCTATTAAAAACTTTAACATTTCCTAAGTTCTTAGCTTAGGAGGAAGAGCAGAGCCAGTGTCTACTAGTCAACCTTCCCTAAGAGCAAACTCAAGGCTCTGTTTTTCAGAAAAGCCTTTCTTGAAATTTATTTCCAGCTACTTTTGTTTTCCTTGAGGGACCTTTGGAACACTATATTGCTACTTTTCATGTTTTTTATTTGCCCTCTGGAACAATAAAAGCTCAAAGGTTCATAAATATGCATTCTGTAAATGTATTATGCTGACAAAGTGTTGCCCAAATAGCTGCCTTGGCCTTTGGGGACGGAATGAGTTTACAGCATGCTTAAACAACACTGCAAGGAAAAAGCAGTGAGATAAAAAGGAGAACAGAAGAGCAGGACAGGGAAGAGAAAGAAGAAACTCCAGGTAAACAAAAAGCAAGAATAAGAAATAAACTTAAGAGCCACTTCCACAAATGAAGGGAAGAAGAAGCCAAGAAGAAAGAAATTAGAAGTGAAAGAGAAGCTGTGCTTCCAAGGCCAAGAAGGAAAAAGAATCATTTCTCCGCTAACAACATCAAGTTGTTTGTTTTTCCCTTAAGGAAGTTTGACTGAAGAGCTTGGCCTTCTTGTTTTTTTAATTTATGCCATAGTTTTATTCAAATAAAATTTGAAGAGGAGGTCTGTGCCCTTATTAATTTTAATTCTCATTGAGGTCAATAGAGTTTGACTCCATTAAACTCAGATTAGTTAAATTATAGTTCTGATGATTCTCAATATGCGCGGAATAGGAAGAATATCACCGTGCCCCCACCCATGGTGAATGGGAAGGCCGCTGCACACAAAAGTCTCTCGTGAGTTATGTCAGTGAACATGAAGGAAGGAAACAAGCGAACAGAAGTTCCAATAATCCGTCAGGGACACCGGTGACTACTGACTAGCCCTCCGTTAACAGCTTCTTCTCTCATGAGAAATTAACTGAAATTTCTAAATCATATTTTTGAAATAAAAATTAAAATATTATGCCAAAGGAAAAGAGACTTGAAAAAAAATAAAAATGTGTGTCCAATTTGAAGGGAAATAAAATCTGAAAATCGGTAAATTGATGGAGGAAAAGTTGGCCAGAATATGTGATGTACTTGAATTCCTTGGTAGTTTTCTTTTAGGTTATAATTGATAGTAGTAATTATTACCAGTTATACCACATCCATCTGACTGTACTTTGGAAACACTGAAAAGTGATGAAATAGTCTTCAGCTATTTTTATTAATGAAGAGTTTTCATGAAAGTTTTCAAGCCTTAAAGCTAACAACCTATGATTTATCCACTTGACGTTTTCACTCCACCATGAAATTTTAAATTGGTATTAGCTGAGTTTAAGAACTGTCCCAATCCTTCAATTCTAGATTTCATAATAATGTTCTGATTACTTCCAAAAGTTGTCTCATTTGCATTTTGAGTTATGTGTATATAGTGTATGAGTGTTGGAGGAGTGAACACACATGTGTGTGTATACTTGTATGTAGGTCAGAGATCAAAATCAAGTCTTCTGGATTGCTCTCCATCTTCTCTTTTTGAGACAAGGTCTTTCACTGATCCTGGAGATCCCCAGTTGTCTACACTGGCTGAGGAGAGCTCCAGAAATCCTCCTGTTTCTCACCCTCAACCCTGAGCCATATAACAGGGTTATGTGGGTACACTATTATGCCCAACCTTTACATATGTACCTGGCATCCAAATTCAAATCTTTATGTTTGCACAGCTATTGGTGCTTTTCCAACTGGGCCATCTTTCTAGCTCTTCATTTGCAATTTCTCTTTCATTTACCTAATGGAATAAAAGCATCATAGAAAGATGTTCATAAGCCTGCAGACCGGTGAGATACCTGCCTCCAGGCTTCACACCCACCCCTGCCACCCACTGGATATGGTCTGCCAAGACCCATTTCTCCTCCCAACTTCAAGCATCGAAACACCCTCTCTGTGGCTAGTCATCCCCTGAAAACCCAGCAGACTGCATAGGAACAGGTTCAAACCGCAACAGCTGGAAGAACAGGTACAGGCACAAAGCCACAGCAGTGGAAGAGAGTAAACGCCATTGTAAGAATACATTCAACAACAGAAAGAGCAGTATGACACCACCAGAACCCAGTGGTCCTACAACCGCAAAACCTGAACATTCCAATGCAATTGAAACAGGAGAAAACAAACTTAAAAGTGACTTTATGGAAATGAAGAAGGGATGAAAAATTCCCTTAAAGAAGTCGAGGAAAAGACAAAAAAATGGAAGAAGGCTGTTCACTGGCAGTTCCCAATTGTAAAGAGGACATGTAGGAAATATAATGGGGTACAATCAAGTTCCTGTAAAGATACAACCAGAATACAGCCACAAGTGCTACTTCCTCCTGTTTGAATGGTCATCCAGAAAAATGAATGGGATAGAGGTGTGAACAATGAAACTAAGATACAAAATGTGTCCTGGGAGCTGTGTGGAGACTAAGCCAGTTACTAACAGCAACAAGCAACAAGTAGGAAAGACGAGGTTGTGAGAGCAGAGAACAGGTCGATTATGGAAAGCCCTACAGACGACACAGTATTCAGTTTTGCTCATCCATCTGACACAGTGCCTAACATAGTGGTGTAAAGGAGGAAGGTTCAGCCCTTCTTGACAGCTCTGTTTGGGAGACAGCCAGGAAGACCATCAGAGCTGTGGTGGTTTAGCGCTTCTCGCCTCATTGATAGCTGAGATGCAAAAGAAGGGAAGGACCAGGGAAAGATACAGCCCTCAAGACATGCCCAGTAACCTACTTCCTCCAATTAGGCCCTGGCTCTAGAAGTTTCCATGACCCCCTCCCCCACCACACACCCCTAGTCCCAGCCCATTTCCCTCACCTCCCCATGGAACTCCACCATCTGAGAAGCAAGCTTTTAACACGTAAGGCTGTAGGGCTGTCCCAAATTCAAACTTTACCACCACCTAGGCTTGTAGCCCACTGTCTCTTCGTATTTCAGTAACAATGTATAATCTGAAAGGCTTAATCCATGCAACCCAGCTCAAATTCACATGCACTAATTACAAATTTCACATAACAAAATTTGGAACACACCAATATTTTCTTCCCCATTTAATTAACAATACTTTGATTTATTACTCAGATATTATGTTCTACCAAATTAATTATAAAATCAGAAGGAAAACTTGTCCTATGAAGTGAATTGCAAATGTTAAAGACAGGAGGCTGCTGAGTTAGGCAGTGACTGGGCTAGCCTGGGCAAAGGCGGAACACTAAATTGCTAGAATGTCTGAAGAATTCATTCATACTAAGAGTGAAGTGATCTACCACACTGTCACTATAATGGTTATTTACATTTTTAGAAAAGATCTTTAGCAAGAATTCTTCACTAAACAAAACTGGGGGCTGGTTACGGAATTATACAGATGGGAGAAAGCCACAGCAATGGATGAACTGGCCCCTCCCACCTTCCCCCAAAGAGCCTAATCTTTTCCTGGGTGCCTCTCATATAGGATATGTGCAAAAAAATCTGTCATCTGAATGATTTTGTAATGCCAGATAGGGACAATTCCACCAATCAGAGCAGGAGGAAACCATAGAAGGTCAAGTTATTTTACTCTATTACCTTTATAAAATATATAAATTATGCTGAAGCAATACAAAGAGGAAAAAAACGGTCATTGCCTGTACTCTATTAATTATTTTGTCTTTGTTTTCTATGCTAGAATGGCTATGCATGTTCGGTTTAATTGTTTTTGTTCATTTATACATTTCCACATTCCTTTGGAACTTTTTTGCAAAATTGAAGGCAGAAGTGTTTCCTAATGAACATTTACAAATTTTTGCAGATATTCCCCTATTTCTCTGAAATTCCATTTTAAAACCATACATGGAGGCAAGTACCATTTCTTAGAGAAGTGAACTGAAATAAAGGAAATGAAATGCAATTACATAGATTACATGGTGTACCTACCATTCCACAGACTGTTAGCAATCTGACCCACTTCCTGGGGTTCTGGCTAATAAGCAATACCCAGGCCTTCCCAGCATCCTGAGGTCAAGTTCCCTGGATCTGCCAGGAGTGGATGCTGAACTAAGCCATATTGGGATCTTGGGACCTCCTACCCTTGCTGGGGAGGGGATAAAATGATGGGGAGAAGAGAGAGTGACTGGGAGGGGCAGGAGGGGGAAAGGAGTTTGAACAAGGATATACACAGATAAAAAATATGACTTTATTCATAATAAATAAAATGAAATAAAATAAATGTCTAAATCTAAAGGAAGTTTTCAGTACACATAAAATTAAGTTATTTGGAAACTGTTTCAATGCAAAAAAACACACACACACACACACACACACACCACTACGTTTGTTTTATGTGTTTTATTTTACACAGCTCCAATTGAGCACTTCTACTTCTTTTCTATAACTTAACTAAAAATTAACAAGATCCTTCAGGCATCACATATAAAAGCTGAGCACTGAGACAGAGTGCCTAATAGTTATAATCTAAGCACTGCAAAAAAAAGGGAAAAAAAAAAGGACTCCCCCTCCATTCTCTCTCTTCCCTCCTCTCCCTTCAAGAGGTAGTGTGCACCTCTGTGCGCTCTCTCTCTCTCTCTCTCTCTCTCTCTCTCTCTATATATATATATATATATATATATATATATATATATATATATTTATCTCTATCTCTCCCTTTCTCCCCTCCCTTCCTGTTTCTCCTTTAATGATAAAATTTTTTCACATGAGCCCCTTGGCTTCCACTCACTGGGGTCTTTCTGTCCCTCCATTTCTAAAATATGACACTCTTGGCAACTCAGCACTAAAATTTAAGTTCAATGTCACATACACATGTGGTCTTCAAAACTATACTGCTTAAGGCTGAACCTCCTTTGCAAACAGGTAGAGAAAAAGGTGCAGAACTATGGCAAAATCTAGATGCACTGACACCGCAGGGAGAATTTTCAATTTGTTCTCAATGAGAGAATTAAGTCTCCTTACAAGCAAACAGTCCCTACCTCTCCAGGATGTCAGTCTCTTCTACAGGTGCCTTCTTTTCTGTTCTTCCATTTCGTCTCCATCCATCTGTGGTCCATTCCCTAAGCCTAATGGCAGTCTTCAATGTAGGAGCCCTTTATTATGATTGTTTCCTTTTCCCTGTCCCTTTGATTTTATCTCTTTTTACCTCTCTAAGGTCCATGAAGGAAAATTTTAAAAGCCAGCTTTCACAATCTCACATCCACTATCCCTTGAGAACCAACAAAACCCTCTACCACTGAGACTAAAAAATGCCTGGAGCATGTCTTATCTTACCCATCTACTGTTTTGCATTTAGAACTTGATTTTTATAATATTCCTGGGTTATGAGTTAGTTCAGAATGTGTATATTAAGTGGAAACTATTATTTAAGAGACAAAGGAAAACAATGAACCATCACCCAAGATTCTATCAGCCAGGAATCTTTGTTAAGGAAGACAAGGAATAGAGAACCAAACATTCAAACTTCTCAGTCCACTGATAATCCATTAACCTTGCAGTGTCTCAGACTGCTGACTGAAGGGGGCAGAGGCATGGGTGCTTTGGAAATAGCCTCACAAAGGTTTGCGAGTGTATGAGGGTTGAGTTTTATTTTGTTGTTGCTGTCTGTTTGTTTGAGACAGTGTCTCATTCAGCACAGACTGATGATAAACTTACTATGTAGGTAACACTAACCTTGCCTCCCAAGTGCAGAGCTACAGGTATGTACCAGTTCACCTATGGTCCCAAGTCTTGGAAGAGTGATTTTTCCTGTATGCTTAAGGTAAAAACCTAACATCCTGTCATTGTCCACTCTTTCAAAAACTTGATTAAAGATTCAAACATGTCAGCACAAAAATATTATGGCCTATGTATTATTTGTAATGTAGATAGGCTTACTGGTGAATGAAACAGGTTTTTATGGTTCTTCTGTGCTCCTAGGTTAAAAGCATCAAATCTGATGATGACCTTTACTTCTTCTATCACCTCTCTTCTCTATTGATGGCTTCCTTTCTTCTCCTAACCCTAACAGAAATTCTACAGATATGGTGCATCACAGTTTCAGCTGTTTGACATCCTCAGACTCCCCCCTCAGCTGTTATCAACCACTTGATATTTATGTTTTCATTGGAAGTACACTTACACATACACACAACACATCACATTAGTTTAGCCCTCTCAGGACTATGTTCTAAACTGGACATTCTCTATTATTACTTTCTACTATGCACGGACATAAAAAATAATATTTGAGGATCAGTATGCCATCATGTAGCTCAGTGACAGAGTGCTTGCCTAGGATATGAATTTTCTTTCCTTGGATATTCTCCAATTTTTAAAACATACAACCAAAAGTGACATTTTGGACTTCCTAATTACAAAATGCTTACCTTTTCCTCAACTTCCTCCATTTCTTTCCAGACCAGTGCCCAGGCCTGTGTCACAAAGATTTATCACCGTCACTAAGGAAACACTAATGTCATGTGGACACTAGCGGCATGAACTCCTTGGTTCAGTTCCTGGCTAGGAGATTTCTCTGGGAGTCATTTAATCTCTCATGTTCCAGTTTCCTCACTGTGAAATAAGGAAAAGTACCTGCTTCATGTGCATGAAGAGAGGGGGAGCGACATCAGGGTAGCATTAGAACACCGTGCCCTATTCACATGGTACGCTTTGGATAGAAACTGATTTTATTAGATTGGAAGTGTCATAAAATTAGTGACACCAACTTCACTGTTCAGGTCATCCACGATGACCAGCTCAGATGCTGAAAACACTGAAGAGAACATGGAAGAACCAAGAATCCGGTAGTTTACAATGGATCGATATAGTCATGCCTGAGCAGAAGTGTTCTCAAGGAAGTCTGGAGACTCATTGGTGACCTGACAGAAGACATGAAATTTAATTCCTGTGAATGATCAATGTCTCCTGAAATCAATCCTCAGTTCCACATTTGTACAAATTTCCACACTTAGGTAGGTCTTATACAGCATAAAAATATTTTCTTTCAAAACATACCCAATATCAGACCTTTGTGAAAAGGAGCTGGTGTGCAAGAAAAAGGCTTCAATTGCAAAATTATTTTGAGAATAAATTAACTTTAAATATCTTACAAACTTAACAGTAAATTTTAGTGCATGGAAAATAACACTCATTTTCCTATTGAGCTTGTCTAGGAGGAATCATTCTCGCTGTGACTGTGATGTGTGAACTCTCCATTAAGTTACGGGCTTTGAGATGGGACCATTTCCCTGAATTAATGGATGGGCACTAACTGTAATCTGGGACTTAAATTTTATTTAAAGAAGGAAGACAGACATCTGCTTATAGACTAGGGAGAAGGAAAGCTCTAACAAAGGGACCAGAGATTGAAACACTGTGTCTACAAGCCAAGGAGCCCCAGTGGTTACCAGATGTTGATGCTGCTAATGACCCTTCTTAGAGTTAGCCTTGGGGATACGTTGATTTAGCTACATTGGACTCCTGTAGCTTTCCAGTCTACAGGATTCTTTTTTAAAATTTATTTATAAAATAAACTCTCTTTCCCCCTTCATGTATCCCCTTGCTTTCCCTTCCTTCCTGCTTCTAATCCCTCCTGGTCAGCCTTCTGCCTCCCTCCTCTCCATCCCCCCATCCCCTCCCTCCAAAGGGCAAGAAGTCCCAAGGTGGATCAGCTCAGCATCCACTCAAGGCAGGTCTGATTTCCTCATCCTAATGTCAAGACTGGGTTAAGTGTTCCTCTGGGGAGAATGGGTTCCGAAGTGCCAGTCCTCGAGGGGAGGGATCAGTCTCTACATGATTCTAAATGAATAAATCCACATTGGTAGAAGCCAGCAATATTGAGGTAATTTGGGGAGGCAGCAATCAGGAACCTATCAGTTCAGGTAAACCTTCAGGAGATACCACCAGGCCTTCTGGGACAGGGAACAATTAACAGAGTTTCCAAGGGCAGAAGCAAGGTCCACCCATGAAACACTTAGAGTTCCCTCAGCTCTGCGCCTGTAGAGCTGAGGCTCAGGCCACTGAAGATACCATAGGCTGGTTGGAGAGTTCAAGGACCATAGGACAGGCACACTATATCACTACAGTCATTGAGTATCGCCAGCCTGTTTGTAGAACAAGAAGAAATCTTAATCTCAAACGGTTCTGGAATCCACTCAACTACTCCCAGCCTCATATGACTCTGGATATGACCAATAACCATTTCTAGTTGTTGTGGTGAGGATCAAGTAGGCTGCCATCCCCAGCTTGGAAGATGCTGGGCATGTGTGACCATTGAATGCTTGTTCTGTGTAGGTCAGAGTGAAATGGACCACCAGTGTAAAACACAAGTCAGATTTTAAATTCTCATCTCTAGAAGGAATGTAAATGTTTTAATTTTCATATTATATGTTTAAATGATGTATGAGTTGGAGATATTAAAATTAGCCTTACCTTCCTGCATTTTCTTTTAATGTAGTTTTTAGAAAAGTGAAATGTCTTTTGTTCTTCACATTGTCAATTAAATGTAGCATTGTTCTGAAGAGGCATCTGCTCAGTGATGGTTGGCCACTGTTCTCCACAGGGTCCTTATTGCCTATTGTAGTTGTTATAGGCATTACTCAGCTTGCTTAAATAGTAAAATATGAGATAAAAATGGATCTGTCCTTTATAGAAATGTTTTTTAAAAGCTAGTTGCTAGGATAAATTATTATTAAACTAGATGTATATGACACAAATATAAAAATGACACCATTTGTAAAAAAATCTTAAAGGTCATCATATTGAGTTTCTTTTGCAAAAATCTTTATTATTTCCATCTACACAAATAAAAACCACAGTTTTAACTTACGGACCTCATTTCATGCTGATCATAAAATCCTATATGGGGAATTGACATGGACCTTGCATTGGGAAAGTATTGACTGGTCATATTATTAGACATTGTAGGAAATACTAAAATTTGAATTGTGTAACTGTTCTTGTTAGAATTATCACTTAAATTACTCTCTCCTTAACAATTAACTTTAATTGCAGTGATTTAAAAATAAAAGTGTTATTTTTCCAACAAAAAATTATTTCATATTATTTGTTTGTATATTTGTGTGTGTGAATGTGTGTATGTGTGTATTTATTTGTGTGTATATATATTTGTGTGTATATGTGTGTCTTTGTGTACATATATAGTGTATGTTTATATGTGTGTGTGTTCATGCAGATGAGATTGCAGGTATCTCTGGAGAATGGAAGATGTAGGAACCTCTGAAGTGGAGTTTCGGTTAGTTCTAAGCTTCCCAGTGTGGTGCTGGAAGCTGAACTAAGGTCCATTGCAAGAAAAGGAAAAGCTCTTTGTCACTGAGTCACCCCTCCAACTCAACCCCATAAAGTGGGCATTTCTCCATTAGCCAAGAAAATTAGAACCAAACAGCCTAAAACATTATCCAAAGATGTCATCTCCAGCAAATAGAGCCAGGACCTGGCAACCATTTTCCATACTCCAGGCTTGCCTATGCTCTAGGATAGTCACCACTGTGAAGCTCTGTTTATAAAAATAACTTGGGCCAAGTTTTACAGTTGCATAAAAATAAGTGTTTCATTCTAATTCCTCTAATGCCACATTGATCTCTGTACGATTAATTTATGTGATCCAGATAAGACCTAATTTTCACAACACAGTCTTCACTTACCATATGAAATTAAATTCAACTAAAAAAAAAAAAACTAACTTATCTCCAGATGCAACAGAATTTTCCCATTTGGCCATTTCTTTCTCATTTAGAAAATGTAACCGGTCAATACAGAACATAACTAAGACCAACTATTGACCTCAACAGCTCGATATGGATGTTCGATATTAGTCAGACATAGCTCAGTTGTCAAATTTGCACTTGAGGAAAAGATTACTGCTTCTATTCCTATTACTTATTCCAGGAACCAACTGATTCCCTGTGGTCTTCTGTGTAACCTATCTGTCATATTCAAAGCAAAGCTACTTTTAGATGCAGTATTGACCTTAGAGAGCAATCCTCTAGGATAGCCAGATTGTTCTTGCTCTGAGTATTTTGTGCTTCAGCTATATATTTATCCTGACTCTTGCCAATCACCTGGCCTTGAGAGAAAAAGATGCATGCAATGCTCCAACCAAGCTATGCAGGATAGGTCTGCACAATAATAATAGAATCCTGCAATCTGCACACTTACTTTTTTATAAAATATAATTATGTTCTTCATTCTAGATTAAATAATTTTAATTTTCAGCTTCCAAATAACAATGCAGTGAGACTAAAGCAACTTAAAAAACATCATTAAGGGCTGAGGAGGTAGCTCAGTCAGTAAAATATTTGTCACACAATGATGAGAATGAAAGTGGCATCCTCAACAGGTATGTAAAAGTCTACATGTGGAGCATCCTCTTATGTTCCCAAAGCTGGAGAAGGAGGGCAGGAGGAACCCTGGAGTTCACTGGTTAGCCTAATGGGACAACCCGGAATTCCCATGAAAAACTACATGTCTGCCCTTCTCATTAAGGTATATCCAACATTTGCATGTATGTGTGTAAAACAGTAATTGCTTTGTTGGCATGAATGAAATACAATTAGGGGAGAGTCAAGGTGGGTGATTTGAGAAAAACCACTCAAAGCTGACACTTGGTCAAACATACAGATACACAAGCACACTTACACACACACACAAACACACACACCCCCCCCACACACACCCCCACACACACCCTACAAGAAAGCACAGTTGCCAGGTACAAATGATAAAGTGGAAATACAATGTCTTAGTAGAGACAATCATGGCACAAACTACACAGCAAGGTTATTTAACCTGCTCTACCAAGACAGGAATGTACAAAGACTCTTCCCAGCTCAAACTTCATAATCTAAGGTTTATGTGTAACACATTTCATTCTGCATATCAATTTTCAGAACACAGTTACTTAAAAATAATAAAATTATTTTGCCACTTATGTGTGATTATGAGAATGAAATGCTTGATATCTGACTGGTAAACAAATTGTTTTGTTAAATTATTCAGCCATGTGTTTGGTTGTTACTGGGTCAATAGTGAGTTCTATTAATAAGACAGATTCTGGAACATAAGAATAAATAAGACACAGGCTGTGGTCTCTCCATGAGTCAGATGTCGAATATAAACAGAATATGTGTTAAGGAGAATATGGTAGAGAGAAACAAACACATAAAATAAAACAGTCAATGTCAGGGCAAGTTTTCATGTAGATGGAAGAATGATCTAGGCTAATAAGGATAAACAAAGCTGAAAAAGAAGAACAAACAGGCATCATAGAAGCCAGTACTCAAGGCCAAGTCTAGTGGTAATGCCTGTAGTATATGGAAGGCTAAGGTAGAAAGATTGTCATTAGCTTGAGGATAACCCATTAAGTTTCAGCCTAGCCTGGGCTATCATGTGAAAATGTATGGTGAAGACCAATGAATGAGAAAAGACATAGAAGAAAAAAAAAAGAAAAGAAAAAATTGTTAGCCTGGAAAAGAGAGCAGATAACACCCTTATGTTAAGAAGAAATCTAGCATAGTCCCTGTCCTTGTGAGTGTTCAGTGTCTCCTTCACAATAGGACATGAAAGTGACATTTGCATTGGAAGAAAAACTTGATAAGATAAAAAAAGAATAGATCCACAATTAGTGAGATATAATTATCTTAAGACACACTGACCAGTGTAATTAACTTAGTTTAGAAGTTGGCTATTCAGGAAAAAAGAAGAGTCTAGAATTCCTAGCTTTGATGGTTATATGACTTGATTGATGTTGGCATGGACCACAGAGACAAGGAAGATGAAAGAAGACCAGATTTCTGTTGGAAAACTATGTGTGTTGCTTACCCCTTACCTACAGATACACTGACAAAATTATGCATCACTTTTATTGTAGATTCTATGGGCTTTATGTTTTCTGTTATAGTCTATGACATAATTCTTGGCATAGTTTTCTAACAGAGATGAGAAGAGGAGAAGAAAGGGTGGAGAAGAAATAAGAGACAGAGGGAGGGAGGAAGGAAGAAAGGAAGAAAAGAAGGAAGAATGGAAGGAAAAATGGAAAACTAAGAGAGTACCAGTTCAGCAAGGATATGTATAGATTTTCAAATAGAATCATTATTGTGGTCCACACATTTAATTTGCAAATTACATCATTAGCAGTGTTTGAAACTACAGCTTTAACTCTTCCATGACAACATAGAGGTTTTCCTATCAATAAATTGCTTCTTGATTGAAAGGTAGAATTTGGCATAAGCTCATATCTGTTTCTAGATATGAAATTATTATTCCAATAATGTAGATCTGCATTATTGATGTGTAAGGTTGCATATGTCACTGAAGCATTATTCTATGTTTATTTTAGAACATCTCAAAGCTTAATAGCAAACTAATAGCTCCTTACTTAGAGTCCTATAGAAAGCACTACAACATCTTAAACAGCACGTTTGTAGCGCGCCATTTCATGGGATACAAGCATTCAGAAAACTGCAGACAGGCTGACAGATGGAATAATGCTTCCCCGAAACTGAAATTTTAAAATGTGCAACAAAAGCATGCACACTACATTCAAGTAGTAACTGTTCATTTGTCAACTCACCGATGAATATTAAGATCATCTCTCATAATTTTAATACTAACATTATGAGCTGCTTAAAAAAAAACTAAAATTACTGGCATCTAGAATATCACAATAAGAAATGAAGGAGAAAAATAACAAGATGAGTTTTTTTAAAAATCACCATATGCTTTAATATGTAGTGTCAAATGTAATTTAACACTTAACACAATTTGTCTTTAACAGGGGCCTGACTTAATGCAAGATGATTGACATAGTCTCTCCCTATTTCATCTATTGTGATGTTCTTCAATTGCCTGAGCATTTCTTAATCAAAAGACGAGTTCTGAACCACCTTTGGATATCAAAGGCAAAGGTTTCTATAGCTATTACTGAATCAAAGAACTATTCTTTGAAGAACCTAAGGTGAAACATTGAAAAATCCTTCTGGGAGGCAGATGGAAAATGCCGCGTGTGTTTCCCCCACGTATCCGGTGCCATCCATCAAAAGACTAATGAAAACAACGGCCCACACTCACTTGCTATGCGTATTCATTTCTCCTATTATTTTCGTGCGTTTTCTGTGTGGTCGCTGGTCTTACTCACTCGGAGTATAGCTGGACTAAGGAAAACTGCCAAGGCCTGATTAATGAGTCAGGTGAGAAAATGACCCCTGAAATGCTTTCATTTCAATAAGCCTTTTATGCTAAGGAGCCAGGCCAGTGTGTGAGAGGCATCTTCATGGAAGAGCTAAAGGTACATTACATACGAATAATGATGAGATTTCCTGCATTACAGCGTGTGCTATCTGTGGCCATAATGTCACTGGGTGAAAGTTATTTAATTACTTTGTTCTGGAAATCTAAGCCTTCTTAGTTCAAAAGAAGACATTTATAAAGTCTAGTGGGAATTAAGGTAATTAGCACATAGCCTGTTATTCTGAAGCTCAATTCCGTGAGACTAAATAATTATAAAATTCACATTCTAAATGACTCGACAATTTTTTTTTTTTGTACCAGAGCCCATAAAGAGTTTGTTTCCTTCTTTAATTTTTTTTTTTAAGGTAGAAACTACTCATCTGAAAACAGAAGTTGTTAGCCTGCTCCTTGGATTTAACATCTGGTAACATTTTCATCTTTTGCAAACTAGTAAAATGTTATAGTATTTTTGACAGTGGGAGGTTCAGTGCCAGGAGAAATTTTATCAGTACAAAGAGACTACAAAATAGGTTTCTTACTGGGCCACAGGGTTTCTTAATCCTTATCTTACAGCATAAAAAAAGTCACCGCAGGGAAGGTGCTATTTGCTTGTAATTTCTCTAGGAATTAATTTAGAGAGAAATTAATGGCAAAGAATGGAGTATAACTATTCCCATTCACTGTGTTAATGCAGAGAATGAAATCTGCTGTTTTAATGTTTTGGTTATTGAAAGGCTTTATGGGCGCTGCTACTTTTCTGGAATAGCTTTGCACTCTTTTTCAATCAATTACATCAATCTTTTTTAATGGACCACATTTACCATTCATTGATTTAATTTTCAAGCAATGCTAATTTTTATTACTAGGTGATATTCAAGGAAAATCACAGTAAATATCAGTAAGCTTTTCATATGGAAAATGACTCTACTAGGACCATCGAGTCAAGCTCTCTCCCAGGGTCCAGTCAGCATATTCTGAGGAACAGAAATGCCTTAAAAGCAGAGCTACACCTCAACCAGTGTGGCACAGGAAGTCCAGTTTGGGTGTGGCAACCTTGATTTATCTTCTCATTCTTGCACTTATAAGTTGTGGACTTACTTGAGTCCTCTGAGTACTAACCATCCCTTTGTTTTCTGATTTGTAAAACTGGGCAATGAAGATGTGAAGATTAGATAAGTTTTAGAGAGCAATTAGCCCACAATGAAGGTCAAATAAATAGTTGTTCCTGTAGGGGGCACTGTATCAAGTTTCAAGTCGAAGGACATTTAAAATATCAATTTCCTGGGATCGGAGACAGTTCAGTAGTTAAACCACTGGGACCTGAGTTCAGACCCCAAATCTCACATTGGCAGGAAGAACAGGGTACAGTGACTAATACCTGTAACTCTAACAGTGGGGAATTTGAGACACTCATTACCGAAATACTTCGGTCAGCCAGCCTAGGCCAATTGATGCTTCAGGATCATTTATAAACCCTGTCTCAAAAAATAAAGGTGGAGAGAGATTGAAGAAAGACACCAGATATGAACTGGTGGATACACACACACACACACACACACACACACACCTACATTTATGTACATATATAATAAAAAAATATAAGCCATGTACAATACACATACACATACACATAATTTCAGCCTTAAAGATTTTGAGCAAAAAGATGATAGGTATACACAAACAAAATAAGTTCATATTTGACCATGAAAATATAATATAAAAGCAAAAATAAATAGTTTCTTTGGTTTTCACAAGTTTCTGTATACAAATAAATTATTTATCAAAGACATATGAGCACAGATTATTTCTCCAAAGTCAAGGAAGTCAGACCCACTTAGTGTTGTGAGTAAAGAGGTATAGCTAGACCTGACTCTTTTGCTGTGTTCTAGAAATAACTTACAGGTTAAAACAAACAAACAAACAAAAGAAATGGCGTCTGTTCAAAAGGAAACAAAAACTATTAAAAGAAATGGCATCTTTTCAAAACGAAACTAAAGAATCACTCTTAAAGTTTTGAATAAGGAGAGTAAGTGGTGTTGTTCACATCAGTGTGTTTCTTCTCGTTCACCGGTGAGAAGAGAGAGAGAGCAAGGGATTCACATGGGTCTGAGGCACAGCAAAAACCACTTTCATTTCTTTGCTATTAAAATAATAGTTTCTCATATTGCTTGAACCTACTATGTGTCTGGTATATCCTCAGTGTTCTTTGTGTAACGTGCTGTTGAATCGTCACAAATCCAGAAAGAAATGGGAAATAACATTGGAGCCAACTAATCCCAATTCTCTCTACTCTATGAGCTGACTCATGGCAAGTTTGGCTGAGTAGTAAGAAGATAGCTTCTGAATCAAAGATGGACTTCCAAAACTTTTCCGTAAGACTCTATAGAGTTTGAGCAACTAAGACATGTACAAAAAAAGTTTATTTTTACAAAAAAAATTTTGAATTTTACCAATATGTATGCATTGCCACAATTTTATGCACCACACAGTCAACGATGCATTTTAAATAAAATAGAAAGCTTGTAAGTGCAGTTATGTCAGGAAATACAGAAGATGGTAACAGGAGTGAAGTATTTGCTTCAGGACCATGTCACTAAGGCAAAGAATGAGAATAAAATTTTATTTTCCTTCAGAATGCCATAATGAAACAATAATATGGCTTGAGTCTAAAGTTTTATCAGTCCCAGAATGATAGATTTTTTTCTAAGTCACATCAGCCAAAATAAAACTTCTCACACCAATTTCACAACATAAGATAAAAAGTATTTTCCTTTCAAGTCTTGAGCCAAAAGGATTGAAAATTTTATTTTATTCTGAAAAGTTGAAGTGATCCTATACTCCTATTGTTATTTTGTGTGTGTGTGTGTGTGTGTGTGTGTGTGTGGTGTTTGAAGATGTATGCACCCCTGAAGCCTAGACGACAATTGTAGGTATTATTCTTCAATTATAGTCCCCTTCCCCCATTTCTTTTTGTCTTTGAGACAGTTTCTCACTGTTCTACAGCTTGCCAAATTTGCCAGGCTGGCTACCATCTAACATCTTCAATTATTAGAGCACATATTTATGTCTCTGAGGGTAAGCAATTTCTATATAGTTTAGTATGTGGGACATTTATGTGTCTGTTTTATGTAGTTATTCAAGCCTCTGGGGTCTGCCTGTGGTTTCTGGGAATTAACCCCAGATTCCCCAGCTACTTGCAAAGCAAACATTACCCACTGGGCTATCTCCCTAGCTCAGCCATATTAGCTCAGTAATTCTGTCTTACACAAGAAGGGAAGTCCCCTGGCTGCAGCCTCACCTTCAGCAGATGTGCCACTCTGAGTGAGCTGTCTAACCCCGCAAAGATCCCCTGACTCAGAACTGATTTAGAGCATTACTCAGTTCAGACTAGCTTTTTGTTAAATAAGTCTTTTTAGTTACATATTTAAATGAAAATGTTTGTATTACAGATGATAATTGAAATATACTTGGCTGGCTACCATATGCCAAGTGATGAAATAAATTCCTTTCCCAGAATGAGTTTATTTAATACTTTCAATAAATTTTGATGGTGCATACCAGGTGAGAAAACTGAGGTTAGAAAAATTAAATCACTCCCCCAAGGTCAGGTTGCTGATACACCGTGGAACTGAGACGTGACCTGGGCCATCTGGCTCCAGAAGGCCTCTTCTTAATTAGAACCCTTCCAACAACCCCCCTGAACACAGGAAGGAAATCTCCTCATTAAAGGCTGTGGGAACTGGTTAATGATAAACATCAAATGAGTTCCGAACAAAGTTGATTTTTTTAAAATTAATCAACACAGAGACAACATCTTATAGTGTCTTTAACTCAAAAGGAATGTTTCTGTGTGAGTTTAATTTTTCAAAGACCATTAATTTCAGTCCAAAAATACATATTCAAACTCCTGCCTTTTCAATATTGATTTATATCACTATAAACAGGAGCAAAGAAAATAACCACATGGATTAACCATGACCTAATTACATTACTTTGTTCACCGCAGAAACTTTCCATTTTAATTATTAGTTTCCCATTGGACCACAGACAACCCTGTCTATCCTTATTTATCCTCATGCTGCATACTTATATGTCCACTGGTAATAGTTATCATGTATTGAAATCTATCACACTCTATACACTACACACATCCAAAAGCTTCTCAAATTTTGATGACATAAAATTTTTCTGAGTGCTGTAATTAGATATGCCAAAAAAGAAGAGCTCACCAATCAAGTAAGTTGGTACATTTAGCTGTTGACCACGTTTTCTTTCTTTCTTTCTTCCTTTTTTTTTCTTTTTCTGCAGAATTTCTCAGAGCCATTATTATCATTGCCAGTGTCAATGTTGGGCCTTTCCAAGAAAAGGATTTAGAAAAGTGGCCTTTCCTACTTTTATTTGGCCATGGAGACTTTAATTGCTAGAGCACATACTTATGACTTCCGGATGTAAGTAATTTTTAGACTAATACAGACATGGGAGTTGAATGCATCTGTTTCAAACACACTTTTTCAAGGGTAAATACCACCATCTTTGTTATGCCACTGAAACCAATGCTAGAAACACTGATACGTTATACTGAAACTGAGAACCGTGATGTGGCTGTGGATTAGAACACAGGTCCAACATAGTGCAAAATTGTTCTTCTCATTCCATCACACATGGTTGCCTCACAAAGAAAATTAGCAACCTCTGGTAAAAGTGCATTATCTAGCTCAGTGTGATGGCTCATGCCTTTAATCCCAACACTCATGGAGGCGGTAGCTCCCAGGTCTCTGTGAGTTTACTAGTAGCCTGGTCTACATAGTGAGTTGCAGGCCATGAAAGGCGGCACAGTGAGTTCCAGGTCAGCCAGAGCTATATGGTGAGACTCTGTTCCAAAAATAAAAGGTGAGCTGTCTGAAGACTGTAAGCCCTTTGGTTTACATCACTTCTTATTCCCAGCATGCAACCTCACATTTGGATGCGAAGAAGAAAACAATCACTGAGTTTTGGCCTTGGGATTCTTTCCACTTCCACCTCCTGCCCCACTTACCCACCAATTATCCCACCAGTTGGACAATTGACTCAGAGATGAAGGATGCCAGAAACAGAAAAGTTTGGGTCCACAGGATAATGCATATCAAAATCCCTTTCAAAGTCCCAAGTACTTCCCAGAAACATTTAAGCACAGACACAAGATTGTAGTAGGATTATGCTGGTAATGTTGTAAATATTTGTCCCGCTTATGGGTTTAATAAAAAGAGGATTGGCCAAAGGCAAACAGGAAGTGTGGGTGGGGCTACAAATCTAAGAAAACTCAGGAACATCTCAGAGCAGACACAGATGCCAGAGTCATTGGAGCTGCCAGGAGACACAGAGGAAATGCTGCTCTGATAAAAGGTACCAAGAAGGTGAACAAGATGGACTGAGTTCAGATGAAGGAGCTAGAAAATTATATGCCTGGTCCCTAGGTCAATCAGTATAAAAATAATGTAAGTCTGTGTGTGATTATTTGAAGCTAATCAGGGCTGAGAGTGGGACCCAAACCTCTGGTCTAGTCCAGAAACTCTGGGCCAGAACCTTTTACAACACAAGTTTCCTGCAGAAAATGAGGGCACCTTGACCTAACTAATCCATTGTCAGAAACCTTCCCATTCCTATCGAAGCCTTGAAAGCACATAATACAATCCAGTTTTGGTTGAGTTTTTGTTTTGTTTTTGTTCTTGATTTTTTGTTTTTGTTTTTGTTTTTTTCAGTTGCGAACCCAAGTTGTGCTGCATTTTTATTGTTTATTGTTGTTGTTTTGGTTTGGTTTTGTCCATTTGATACAAAATAGAGTCATCCAGAAAGAGGAAAGCCTAGCTGACGATTTCCTGGAGGTGAGCCTCTGGAGCATTTTCCTGATGAATGATTAGTGTTGGAGGACCTGCTTACTATGAGTGATGCCACCCCAAGGCACCTAGTAAGTATGAGAAAGCAAGCTGAGCAAGCCATGAAGAGGAAGCCAAATTTTCATGCTCTCTGTTTAGTTTCTGCCTCCAGGTTCCTGCTTGAGTGCCTATGCTGACTACCATCAGTAATGGACCATGACCTAAGAGCTCTACACCAAAACAAATCCTTTCCTCTCTAAGTAATTTTGATCATGATGTTTGATTACAGATCAGAGAGTAACCTAGCTGTATGAGTTTTGTTTCTTTGGATACAGCATTTAATATTGAGTGAAAGCCTTTCTCTTCTCTATTTTGTTCATAAATGGACTATCTCATATAGTTGTAAAACTTGTGTAGTATTTTCTTTGCTGCAAGATTGTCCAAACTTTTTTCATTTCTACCGCTTTCATCCCCTCTAACATTATAACCACATACATTTACTGGCATTGTACTGCATTAGATAATCTACCCCTCCCTGAAATCCAGACACAATTCTGCTAGGTATGCAAAGCAAAGGAGCGTCCTAACACTTCTTGGTAAGTTAGTCCAGAATTAAACAAAATTGTGAAGTAGTTAATTTTTTTTAAACTTTATTTTATTTATTTATTTGCCTTGGTGTTGCCTGGAACTGGAACTACAGACAGTTGTTAGCTGCCATGTGGGTGCTGGGAATCGAACCCGGCTCCTCTGGAAGAGCAGACGGTGCTCTTAACCGCTGAGCCATCTCTCCAGCCCCGAAGTAGTTAATTTTTATCATCTTTACTCTAATCTAGAATTATTTGGGTTCACTTAGCTCAAAGGTGAGGGTGGGGTGAAATTTACTAGAGTTTGGACAAATTTAAAAGTTTAAGTACTCTATGCATACAAGTAGCATTATTCATTTCAAGCAACTGGTTCTATAGCCTGAAATTATACACAGTTGTACTATTCATTCATTGCCCATCCACCTCAGCACTCTCTTAACTGGCCACTGAAAAATTTACTTTGGTCAAATAGAAGTGATTTTTTTTTTCCCAAACTGTAGGGTAACAAAAGCCAGACACTAAACATTATGTAATAAAATAAGTATTTTTCCTTCTTCTTCTTCTTCTTCTTCATGACATCACTATTTATAAGGGTGGCATTTTTTTTTTTGTTTTCCATTCCAATCTGCCCCAAGCTTCTGCATTTTTGGCTGTAAAGTCTTTTGAAATTAGATGGAGAAGAAGGGCTGGGAAAATATTTATGTAGCCAAACTTAGCATACATCCATTTTCCAAACGGCTCATTTTGAGGTTATCATTTAAGGATATATGGCTTGCAACACAAAATGTAAGAAAACAAAACAAGAGCCTGCATTGCCTTTAAAGTAAGCACAAAAAACATGCAAAACTCTGTATACAGCACTTAGTATTTTACTAGACTCCAATGTCCACGGAGTCTAATCAAGTGCCTGTAACTGAGGTAAGGGTAGCTTTTCCTACTCCAGCATCAGTTCCTCTATATTATTAGTAGCTGATAAGTGATACCAAATAAACTTATTTTTTGTTGTTTCTCTCAGGTTACCAGAATAATAGTGATAAGAAGGAGGAGGAGGAGAAGTAGTCAGTGAACCTGTCCCTGTGGGTGGAAAGGAAAACAACTGGATTTAGGTTGTACAAAAGCTGGGAGTGTTCTGGGCCATAACTGACAAGAAAGTGTTAATGTAACTATGTTAGTTGGGAGAAACGAAATGAAAACCAAAATAAGAAGCCTGAACTTCTAACAATTCTCACTCCTTATTTTACTACTAAATTCTTTCCTATCAAACATGAGAAGAAAGTTTACCAATAGAGTCACATCCAAATAAAAGAGCTGGCTTCCTGGTAATAATTGTTCTCCTCATTTACCTGAGGAAACACACAAGCCATTAACGGCAATCCAAGTTTAATTAAGTAACTGGTATGCCTTCAATTCGAGGGAGGCTACTTGCATTCTGTCACCTGACCAACAGACAAGGATTGAATACGTTCCTGTCAAGACTCTCCCTAAGGCACATAAACTTCAAGAATAAAACAGATTTTTATTGATGGAGGTTGGGACAAGTAAAAACTAGAACATTTGTTGTAATAGATTTCTGGCTCACTTTCCGGGCCTGGACCCAAGGTTTGATCGGCAGTCTGGCAGTCCAGCAGTCCCACAGACCCACAGAAATATGTACTATCCCACAGAATCACACAGACACTTGTATTATTTTTACACTGATTGATCTAGGGACTAAGCATATAACTTGCTAGCCTTTGCTCTTAATCTAACCCATTTTGTTTAGCCATGCAGCTCAGTACCTTTTCTTAGAGCAGCATTTCAGCTTTTTTTCTCTGTGTCGGCTGCCATCTTCTCTGTCACTCATTCCTGTGGCTTCTGTCTCTGGCGTCTGTGTCTGTTCTTCCTGTACCCAGAGTTTTCCCAGTCGGCTAGCTCCGCCTACACTTCCTGTCTGCCTTCAGCCAATGAGCTCTTTATTAAACCTGTAGGCAGGACAATTACTTAAAAATGTAACACATAATCCCACTACAAACATTTAATTTGAAAGTTAAAAACAAATGTTTCTTCATGGGAACATATTTTTATTTTTTAAGTGAGAAATGAAACATGTGAGGGTGGAGAGTGCCATGCAAGGCAGTTTTTGCTTTTTGGCAAGATTTGGTAAGATGAGATCCATACCCAGAATGTTCTACAATAACAAGTTCAGTTGCTTTTAATGGGATATGAAACAGCATCTTACACCAAGGTACCATCCATCCTTCAAAAGAGTCCTACACTAAGCCATTCTACACCGTTGTTGCTTCTACTCAAAAGCCAGACTACATAATGTCAATATAGTCGACTTGGTGTTTGTGGAATTTTGAGATAAGTTTGTGTGGTTTTTCAGTGAGTTCCATGTGTATTGGACGTAGGACCGGCTGTTCTCATGCAGGGATAACTTCTAAATCTCACTGTCTACTTGCTGAACAAATAATACTATAAAACATACAAAAGTGAAGACCAAACTTGGGAAATTTCTTACAGGCATTAAGTCCATACATATGTGTAGGTGGAGAATTCAACTCAAAAGTCACTTTTGCCAAGGGAATTTTCTATTTGATAGCAAAATGCACACAATTGAGAAAGGCCAATAAATGTTTTATTTTGTGAAAAATACATGAAAAGCATTCAAGGAGAATTATTGTGTTTCTAGGCAGCAAAATATACCATAGATGTCCTAAAAACAACAAAAGCATCTGTGATGGCACATGTGTACATTTTATAATAATTTTATAACATTTTAATTATGTAAAAAGAAAATCATTTTCTTTATTAGAACTATAACTTTTTAAATTTGAAGCAAACCAAAAAGGTTCAAAATGATGCTATTTTTCCATATGCTGAGATATTGTGTGTTATCTGTCACAGATTTTTTAGAAATTCAGAGCTTATATTTTTATAATTTTTTCAATAAATACTTAATGTTTATAATTTTCCATATTTTCTTTAAAACTTTTCAAAATTACCTTTAGGTTCCACCAGCTAGAATCTAAACTATATAGATAAAACACAAGGAGTTTGGCTTTGTAACTTACAAGATAAATTTATTTTCATACCCAACTCACATTTAATAGCAAATATTATTCCTGTCAATACTTACATATCTATCTGAGACTTAGGCCGTTTTTCACCCTGAGACTATAAAAACAAATGTAAGACTCTTAGCTATCATGAGATTTTTCCAATAGTGAATTTTCTTCACTAGACCCAGACCCAGACACACACAAACATACATACATGTAGCAACTGACAAGATACATGGCTTAAACATCAAGCCTAGCTAAGGCACCTTGAGAGGATGAGCCAACTCAGTCATTATTTTAATTGAGGATTAATGAAGTTATTCCATTATTTAACTGTGTAAAATGACCACATAGTTGATAAAGCTTCTGCTGGCACATAATATGTGATAGATCTAACTAAAAAGACCTATTATGCACTAAAAATTACTGGAACGATGTGGGTCAGGGGAAGCCTCCTTAAGCTAATTTTTTAAGTCTTAAATTTTGAGAAGAGCGCAGTTGAGCCACTTATAATTAATTTTCATTTTTGGCTGAAAAACTTCCAGTGTTTAAATAATTGTTATCCTTTTGTACCTTCTTTTTATTAAAATAGTTTTGAATTAACAACAACTGTTCTTATTTATGGAGTATTTGTGTTATAAGCAAAACAACGTATTTATCATTGGTCCAGGCTGCCAGTAAACAAAATGGACCTTTCCTTCCTTCCTTCCTTCCTTCTTTCCTTCCTTCCTTCTTTCCTTCCTTCCTTCTCTCCCTCTTTCCCTTCCCCTTCCTCCTCTATCTCTTCCTTGCTTCCTTTCTGGTGTGTAGTTCTATTGCATACAAGATAAAAATAAAACACGTTTTGTTTTGCTGATTTCTTCAGTGAACAACCATAGCCTTGCTTTCGAGAGAGTTTATTTGTCTCTGGCTTTGATCTGAAGCAAGTGGGACTTGAGCAAATCTGGCTGGTTTTCTGGTTATGATTAAGCATACCTTCCCATTAAAGTATTTACCACATTTCCTTACAAATAAAAGGTTATTCGATGTACATGTGACTTGGAAACACTGAGTTCATGAACATTCAGCATCCAAAGGGACAGTGTCATTTGGAATGTAAATGCTAGGGCCATTATTGTGAACCAGAGGACAGGGAAGTGCCAAAGATAAAAGAAGAAAATGAGGATATTAAGGGGGGAAAAAAAAAAAAAACCTTTGGGATAAAGGGAAAGTGATTTAATGAGAGGCTGCTTGTTAAAAGCAGATAAGAAAGGATTCAAACCAAGGGGTTACTTCACAGAGCACAGGGCAGGAAAGGATTCTTTCTTCATCCTTTAGGACCAGGTGACATTTAAAGTCCCTTTCCTCCCAGGGAACTCCTTGTGATGCACTATGACCTAACTTCAAGGAAGGAGCTAGAACACATGAGAAATATACAAAGAGGGAGAGGAGACGGGAGAAAATGGACAAGATCTGTGACTTGTGCTGAAGTGGAATAAATTATGAAGCTAAGAGGAGACCCCAAAAGTAAAAGGCCTAGGAATTACTGAAGCATCTGCTGCATTGGCTGTATAAACAAAACCAACTTATCAATTATCTGTTTTTTTTTTTAAAAAAAAATCTTTGCTTTTTTTAAACATTTTATTTGGAGAAGCGGAGAGCATATGTGCATATGCTGTGCCATGCATGTTTAGGTACAAGGACAACAACATAGAGTTGTGTCTCTCTCTCTCAACTATGTGTGATCTGAAGATAAAACTCAGCCATCAATCCTGGAAGCAAGTGCCTCAACTGTCCCATATTCCCGGCCCTGTCCTCTTTTATTATACTACACTGACGGCTAAGACCCCCAGCTAAAGGACACACTCTACAGTAGACATCATCAACTGGAAACAGGCTTTGAGGATATCCTGAGAACCAGATTACCACAGTCAACTATCAGCCACTCTTCTCAGTATTCTTGTACTTATAAGTAGATGCTTAAAAAAAAGAGAGAGAAGCATCTGAGCTGTGGGCTTTTCACTTATCAGAAAGGGATGCAAACAAGTACTTCTCTTCCCCTCAAAACACAGGAGAACACCAAAGAAATTGACTGATGGCGCCTGGGAGACTACAAAAAGAAGGATCAGCTTTAATGGTTGGGCATCTCCTTTGTAATTATTTAATTATTTGGTTTCCATGTCTATTTGAACAAAGAAGAGAGAGAAAATGTGAGAGAATGAGAAAGGTCCTTGGAGGCAAGGAAGAGGTCAGTCCCATGGAATATGAAGCAGAACACTTCTGTTAAAGCCACTGAGCCAGGTGGACAGCAAAAAAGGCTTCTTGGTCTTATAAGAAGTTCATCAGAAAATGCTTCAAAGAGATCTCTGCAGCAGAGGACTATGAGTAGAGAGTAGGGAATGGTAGACACGAAGCCAGAGTCAAATCTCCAACTCTGTGAAACATACTGTCAGCTTATTTCCTGAGGGATCCTAAAGAGAGCGGGTATTTGAAGGCTTGTCCTCGGAGATAAATTATCCATAAAGCTACTGAAACTTAAAAGTTCAAGGTCTGAGGAAGACACTAAACAATGCTTTGGCTTACATTGTTTTGTTTGTTTTTGTTTGAATTAGGTAAAGTAGAATATTGCTATAAGGTGACAGTTTGTGTCCCTGCAGAGTTCATAAGTAGCAGCCTAATTTCAAATACACCTCTGATAAGGAGGTAGGGCTTTCAGAGATAATTGGATCCTAAGACCTCTTAGGAGAGACTCGGTATCTATAAGGAGAGAATGACTAGGTCCTGTGCCTTACCTTCTTTCTTCCAACCATTTGAAGATGTAATTTAGAAGTGAGCTTCTCCATACACCTCATCTGCCAGTTCTGGTCTTAGGGCAGTCCCAGAGCATGATGAATAAATGAATGACTGTTTTCCACCCAGAGATGACAAGTTTGTTATAGCAGCCCAAACTGACAACTCAGCTATTGTAACCATAATTTCTGAAGATCACATGATGTTCTGTTTGTTTATGCTTATTTATTACACACACACACACACACACACACACACACACACACACACACACACACGAACATAAGTGAAAGTTAGGGGACTTCTTGGGGGATTAAGTTCCCTTCTCCTGCTGTGTGGGCCTTGGAGACCAAACTTTTGTCCTGGACCTTGGTGGCAAACGCCTTCTCCAACTGAGCCATCCTTCTGGTTCCAACCTACTTTAATTATTTTCTGTCACATTTCTTCCAATTAGAGGAATGCTAAGGTCAGATTAAGAGAAAATGGGCTTGGAGATATATTGTTTGAGGTGAATCGAATGTAGTTATGTGAGTCTCAGTTCTATCCACAGTTACATGGTTTGTGGCCTAGAAGAGAGTGGATAATTTTCGAGATATTCATAACACATAGTGCATGGATTCAGCCAGTGCTGTAGCCTGAAGGGTCAGACTGTAGAGCATATCACAGTAAAAATGAGTTTGAGATCCTCTTTATGGACACACATGAGTAATAGTAGAGAAGCAAAGTTTTAAATGCTGTGAATCATAACCCCTCAGAATAGCCTAGATTGAAGTAAATAAACAGTTATCCTAAAATTTACTCAGTCTTACTGAAAGTAAGTTATAACTCTAAAGAAAGCTTTTCTGTACTGTCAGAAAAAAAGAGGAAATATTTTTTTTTCTTTTATAGAGAATGAGAAAGAATAAGAAGCCAAAAATACAGGGAAAGTAGTTTCTAAATAGTGTCAACATAACTGTTTTCTAATGACTTCTAACACTACTTCACATTTGGTGTTTGCCAGAATGGTTTGTTTTGTTGGTGTGTGTGTGTGTGTGTGTGTGTGTGTGTGTGTGTGTGTGTGTGTTTCCTGGAAAGGATTTTCACTGGGGATCCAGGCTGTTTAACCCACTGGAACCTGAACTGGTCTTAAACTGGACACTCGCCCACTTCATCCCACGTATGGAAATTTCAGGCTGGTGACTCCTTACCCAGTTCTTACCCTCTTGTTATGTTATAATTCATAACTTTTTTTCTCTTTTGAATGAGTACTTACTTTCTTACCTGATTTTTCATTTTCTTAAAGAAGTTCTCCCAAATTGTTCCAGCTTCATTAAACATGACTGTCACTTGCATGTCTTGTAAAGGCCTTGGTGGTAACTATCAAGAAGGTGTAAGTTATCACCTAGGAAGATGGGGGGGATCTTCTTACACAATTATAAAAACTAAGAAGTACCTTGGCATTCCATCCACAAGCTAGAGAATCAGGAAAGACATCAGCATTATTACTGGGATGACGATGTCCTAGAACATGAGAGATAATGCTACAGCTCAAACTGGGAAAGAGAACCCCATCTCCCCCAACCTCTTCATTCTAGTTTGACCTTCTTAAACTGGATGATGCTCTGTGCATTAGTGAAGAAACACTTAGTTTAAATGCCCATTTAACTCCCAGAAAAATTTCCATAAACATGCCCAGAAGTAATTGTCTCACAGCAATCTAGATACTGCTTAATTCAGCTAAATTGACACATGAAAATTAAATATGACAATATGCTTGCTCTAATACAATCCAGGTGAATGTTAGAAAACATGAATTGAGGCAAAGAATAATATATGTAAAGACAGAGATGATCATTAAGCTACACATATCAATAAAGATTAATTAAAAGATTATTCATTGCAAAAAAATATAGGGGATTCATTGTTGATATCATTTCAAAATTTAAATGTAAGTATATCTCAAATTCTAATCACTCAAGCAAATAAGAGTCAGCTATTTTTAGTTTTCATCATATAATTCAATTGAATCTAATATCATTTGTAATTAATTTTCTGAATACTAAGAACTGGAACAGCCAACATTTAAGTCTAGATAGATAACCGTATCTACCTACTTGATTGGATCTGATATCAACTAGGAGACATGCCTCTGAGTGAGTCGGTAAAGGTGTTTCTTGAAAGAAGGGATGAGCTCAGCAGGGAACACCTACCCCCAGGGTACCTTAGCCTCTTGAAGGAGAGAACATCTACTTAGGTCCCACTCTGCCATCCTTCACTGCCTTGCAAGTCAGTTTCTTCAGCATTTCAGTGTGGACTGAAGGCCAGGGGCTCTGTAGGGAACCCCCAGGTCATCAGGTTCAGGACTTCAAGGCATCAAGACTTGGGGTTCGGTAATTATCGACTTCTCAACTTCTCCAGTGTGCAGACAGCCACTGCTGGATTATCCAGCCAATTGTGTATAACCCTATCAAGTGAGTGTTTTTAAATTATATTGTTGTATATATTATATATTTTATTGTATTGTACTCATTACACACATACACACAGACACACACACACACACACACACACACACACACACACACACACATTCTACCTTTCCTATTCCTCTAGAGAACCTTGACTAACACACTGGACTTCCAAGAAAATAAAATACACCACTACTATGTTCTAAAATGAGTCCCCAAAGATCCACATGGCAACATTATCTTCCTTCCCCTTGATACAACCATATATTCATCCCATGTTTGTTGTGGGTCCTACTTACTCAACACATACTAGTGTTTATCTTCAGAGATTACTACCAAGAGGCAGGTAAGAACATCTTGAGAAATAAGGTTACTATGGTATAACTACAGGTTAAGAGTCTTTCTGTATATCAAGAATCATATCCACACTGACTCCCAAGAGTTACATATTGGTATATTGTTACCCTAGATCTTTCACATACATAGTAAAGAGGCTAAGAAAGCAAAAAAGGTGTCTCTTACTTATATGACCTTTTCGTGGTTTTTGAGACAGGGTATCTCTGTGTAGCCCTGGATATCTTAGAACTTACTTTGCAGACCAGGCTGCCGTCAAACTCAGAGATCCAAGTGCCCCTATCTCTGAAGTGCAGGGATTAAAGACATCCACTGCCACTGCCTAGTATATATGACCTCTTTTAAAAGCTATCTGGTTTATAATTTGGTCAGTCACATTGCTGATACAATTACCGAGCCCTATTTTGCGCTAAAAACAAACTGAAATATTTTTATTCCTCTCTAAGAAACAACCAAAGGCAACAGAGACTGAAGTGGGTACCATTTTTCTGATTGTGAAAGCCACGCTTCTTCTGACATCACATCAGAAAGGTGTAGTTGATAATAATAGAGTAATATCCAATAGTATTTTGAGAGTACTATTAACCACCTGAATTAGTGTGTCAGTTAATATTCTATTAATATATTAAAGATAACCTCAGAGAAGGCACAAAAAAATGTGTCAATGGCACATTAAAGAAAGTATCAGAGAAACATCCTCTAAAATTATTTTGACCAATGACTATCCCAAATTCAAATTCTCTGTTCCTGTCTTCATGTTTTCTGTCTGGGTCTGTGGTTACTAGGCTGTCTATTGTCTATCTGTTGTATGTGTCTGTCTATGTTGCTTGTTTTGCCTGTGTCTCTTCTGGTCCTGTCTAACAAAGGGATTTTTTATTGTATTTCTTGACTAGCACAGAAAACATGTAAAGAAAGGAAACAGTGGATTTTTCACAGAAATCTTTAATAAAATCTTAAAAGGAAGCAGTTCCTTTACTGACCCAGAATAACACTCAAATCCACAAACAGATGTTATCAGCCTGTCAGTATGTTAGACCCAACATTGATGGTGGGTATTCGTTTTGTTTAAGGTTGATTTCAACATGTTGGCTGCTTTAAGCAAATGGTAACCACAACAGGCATATACATTATTCTGGGTCAAGGGCATGGAAGAGTACATAATGCATTTACTTAAGGTTGTAAAAGCTGGTTATACAGGAAAACCAAGGAAATAAGGTTAGTTATATCATTCTCTTAATGGATATTAAATTTAAGGCTGGGTACATAGTAGGGCAGCAGGTTAACTACATAGTCTTAAATGATCTCTAGGCATATTTTAACTTATCTGTGAAATTCTGAAAAAAAAAAGTCAGTTTTTAGGAGTCAACAGGTGTTTTCAGAAAGATATATCATCACAAATTTACTGCTTGGCATTCTGATTATTTCAAGTCCCACAGTGACTCTGAACAACAAAAAGTTTTTCTCTAACTTTTCAACTGAACCAGTGTATAAAGTTCAAAGTGTTTTGATAGCATGTTCAGGATCTCACAGCCACTATAGGATGTATGTAAATTACCTTAAAGGCCTAATAGATCTCCAAAGACATTCTCATTGATTATGTGTCAGAAATGAAATATTGCATCTCAACTTCGTAGGCTTTGGAGAAGAAATGGGGACAATAATTGAGAGATCTGTGAAGTAAAATTTATGATACCTCAATTCTAGGGCTCCATTAATTTTTATTAACAATTTTAAATGTATGACTTGGCTTCCTGCAGTGGGTTATATACCACATCCTGTCACCTTCTGATGATGTCCCAAGCAATCACATTGTTTTGGTGAACCAAAGAATTTATAACAGTAAGCATCCTGATTGTGAAATCTTCTGTGCTGTGGGGAGAAATATAATCTTTAGTGAGACATTTTGCAAACCCCTTGATCTCATCTTGAAATGAAAGGATTCTTTAGAAATACCAATGCTGTAAATAATGTAATTATCAATAAGGTGAGGTTGACTTTGGCTCATGGGTAGTTCTTTACAATGCAAGCAGCCAGCATGGTACATTAGCTGTAAATGGGTGAAAGAATCAAAGAGGAAATCAGGGTTAGTCTAGCTTCCTGCCTAGCAATGCTTACTCAACATCTCCATGTTCAGAAACACATAGACAGTGTTTCTGAACATGGAGTGGTCTCCGGGCAGCAGGCGATCCCTAAATTCCCTGTCTGTCGCTAGCTACTCTGAGAGCACCCTATGGAGCTCTGCAATATTACTGTTGCACAATTCCCTATATGACTTCTTAGCCCTTCAAAGAATAAGAAAATCAATAATATTTCTTCTGTTTGCTTTTTGCCACTTGGCATATAGTCCCTTCAAATCCTCACCATGTGGCCAGGAACAGCTGAGGGAGGGCAGACAGGAAGAAAAGCATTTCTTTCTCTGGGAGCTTCATTATGTTTTCCCTATTCCCCGTGGCTGAGTACAGGATGATTTAGCAACACAGCCCAGTGAGAGGGATGTCATGATGGGTTCTGACACTGCCTGCCTGGGAGGAAGCAAGGACCAGAATCACCATGATCACTGATCATGCACGAGAGAAGGCAGACAGGCATTTCAACAACAGGACTTGTTTGCCAACAAATCTTTGGCTCTTTAAATTTAGAGATAACAATTCTAGCAGCGATGTTCTTCTGCTGTCAGGTTACTCAAAGAAATAAACCATCATTTTTGACGGTTGCTGAAGAGTCTCCGAGCCTGTGGCTATCAGAAGCATTCCTGTGAACATAGCCACCCACCAAAACAATGTGCTTACAAAACTGACCAACTTTCTCTAATGGATTATGCTTTAGCTTAAGTCCTATTGGGGATTTTAACAAGAAATATTAAAGCTGGACCTCTGAATAATTGATTATCTTGAACATTGCTTTATATATAAAAATAAACATATATAAAATGAAACACCAATATCTCTGCCCTAGAAAATCTTCACAAAGAGGAAGATTTTTTTTTTGAGTATAGGCATAGCAATAAGACATCTGTTGATATATTCAGGTTTGGCAGCTAATATAAAGCTCTCAAAAAAGACTTTGTTATTATTCTTGTCCTATTTTAAACTGAGAACCATGTTGCTATAGAACACATGGCTTATTGCAGAAAATTGTAGTTGAATTTGTTCTTGACTGAGAGGCAACAACACAGCAGCTATAAATGGTCTGACCAAGGCTGGGCAGGAGGACATAGCAGTGTTCTCTCTTCTCTTCCCTAGAGCTCATAATAACAAAATCAATGGGTCAAATGGGAAAAAAGTATCTTAATTTTGCCTGCAGAAAGTACTTCCAAAATGGAAGGAAGAGAAGAGAAAAATAACTCTCAGTGCCAATACAGCACAAAAACTATCATGATTAGAAAAGAGAAAAGAAAAATGAGAATGAACTCATTGGCAGCCTGAAGAGATAGATATCATACATCCACCAACAGCCAACCAGGCATAAAGATGTCCAATACAGAGTTCATTAACATCATTCTTATTGCTTGAAATTCATAAGTGTTGAAAAATTTTTAATTTATAGCGAAAATTATGGGACAGCCAAGGTGGATTTAGCAGAGAGTCATAATAGTAATCACAGTGATGTAAATTGGTCAAATGGACAACCTTTGATAATCTGCTCAGAAAATAAGAGGGGAAGAAATGAGTACATATACTTCCCAGGCCATCATGGGGTTGTAGGCAGTTTTCTTTCTTTCTTTCTTTCTTTCTTTCTTTCTTTCTTTCTTTCTTCTTCTTTTGTTTCTCCTTTATTTTTTCTTTTATTGAAAATAGATTCTTTTCTCATACAATATGTCCTGATTACAGTTTCCCCTCCTTCTACCCCCCCCAGCTCCTTCCCGCAGGCCTCCTGTTCTCCCTCTCCCCCCCCCCCGGATCCAGTCCTTTTCTTTCATTAGAAAAGAACAGAGATAACAAACAGACAGGACAAAATAAAATATGTTAGGATGAAGAAAAAACTATTATATCAAAGTTGGACACAGCAACACAACAGAAGGAAAAAAGTCCCAAAAGAAAAAAAAATAAGACCAACTCACTCTCACAGTCAGGAGTCCCATAAAAAATACTAAACTAATATTCACAGAGGACCTGGTCCAGACCTATGCAGGCTCTGAGCTTACTGCTTCAGTTTCTGTGAGTTTATATGAGCCCTGCTTAGTTACTTCAGAGAACTACGTTCTCCTGGTACCCTCCATCCCCTCTGGTTTTTCAAACCTCCTCTTCCACAGGTTTTAAGTTTTGAAGGAAGACAGCTGAAGGATGTAATGCCTCCTTGAAATGTCTGGCTGTGGGTCTCTGCATCTGTTCTCATCTGCTGCCAGAAGAATCCTGTCTGATGGGATTGGATAAGGCACTGATCTATGAGTAGATCAGACTGAGTAATACTCCATTGTGTAAATATACCACATTTTTTATTCAGTCTTCTGTTGAGGGATATCTAGGTTGCTTCCAGTTTCTAGTATATATGAATAAAGCCACTAAGAACATAGTTTAGTAATTGTCCTGGTGGTAGGATAGATTATCATTTGGGTATATGCCCAACAATAATATAGCTGGTCCTTCAGATATATCTTTGTATATCTAAAAAACCCAATATGACTATAAGTTTATCATAGAAGAATAGCAATCTGCAATTCTTAATGTTAAATCACAATTTCAAATGAGTTGCATAAACATAATATCTTAAATAAGAGTAGAAATATATATACAGTATAATAAAATTGACCTTAGCAAAATCCATACCAATGTAACATATTTAGAGATTAACCTATGGGGGTTTGGGGATTAAAGAAGATGTAATAATCTACCTTTTAAAAATCATTTTTATACCATATTCCCCCAATTTCATCAGAAAGACATTGAATATGATTATTAACCATTTATAATGAAAAACAAACATTTATAAACAATATTTTGGGAATTTGGATATAGCTTTCCATACTACTTCCTGCTTTCTGAGTGCACTGGCAATCTTATAAGGATCCTGAGAAAATTTAGGGCTATGGTTAAATCTTAGCTGTAGTAGTCTATGAGGCTGCATCATCTTAGCCAGTTGCCTTTAGGGTGTGTTGGTCAATCAAACTATATTGGCCTCAAAGCAATCCACAGGTTCTCATCTTCTGTGGAAATACAAGCAGAGCCTGTTTTTCAAAGCAATATATACTTAGACTCAAATTTCAAAGTCAAGATACATTTAATATATATGTATATATTGATTTAACACAGCAGCCTGTATCAAATGTCTCAAGGCAGTTAAAAATCCAAAGACAACACAATAATATACAGTATTCAGACTCTGTAGTTTCTATCTATACATGCCATTTTTATATTACTTTTACTGTCTCTTTAAGATTTTATTTTTTTAAACTGTTTTTTATATAACTGTCTATACTCTCTTTCCTCTCTTTTCCAAGCTTAAGTTTTACACTTTTTACACACATTTTAACTCATTTAGAGGTTTCTTCAATCTGATTCTTTTACATTGTATATCTTTTAGCCTTTTATCTGTCTGAGCAAAAGCTTTAAGCTCACCATGCAGTGCTAGCTTGTACCTCCATCAGTGTGAAACAGTGGCTACCTACCATGTTGCAGCTCAGCTCAAGCATGTATGCCAAGGCTAGGAGATACATCTTTATACCTCAGCTCATAATGAGTGTCATGAACTAGCAAGCTGTTTTGGGCTACATTTTAAAATCTTTTTAAAGCTTTCTCAGGTCTATGTGGATCAATATTTGACATTGGACACCATTTATAGTGGGAAGTTTTTCTGTCCTGCAGGTGCTCCACTCCAAATAAATACACAGAGGCTTAATAAATTACAAACTGTTTGATCTATGGCTCAGCCCCTTCCCCCTGTTTCAAAGCTAAGCAAGGTATTTCTCTATAGGGATTGGGATTCAAAAAGGCAGTTCATACAGTAGGGATAAATCCTGGTCTCACTGCCGGAGGCTCCACAAAGTGCTCAAGCCACACAATTGTCATGCACATTCAGAGGGCCTAGTTAGGTCCCATGCAGGTTTCCCAGCTGCCAATCCGGAGTCAGTGAGCTCCTAATAGCTCCAGTCAGCTGTCTCCATGGGTTTCCTCATCATGATCTTGACCCCTTTGCTCATATAATCACTCTTTCCTCTCTTCAACTAGATTGGAAGTTTGGCCCAGTGCTTATGTGGACATGTGCTTCCATGCTGGATGAACATTTTATAATGACAATTAGGGTGGTCATTAATTTGATTACAGGAGATGGCCAGTTCAGGCACCTTTTTCACTATTGCTTGGGGACTTAGCTGAGATCATCCTAATGAATCCCTGGAAGTTTCCCTAGCACCAGGTTTCTCTCTGAACCCCAAGTGGTTTCCTTTGCTGATATATCTATTTTGTTGTTTTCCCTCTGTGTCTCACCCCAAACTCTACCATCCTGTTTTCTCATGTTATCTACACCCCCCCAGACACACACACACACACGTACACATACACACACACCAACCTCCTAATTTACTCAGAAGATCTTATCTATTTCCCCTTCCTAAGGGGATCCATGGATGTCTCTCTTAGAGTCTTCCTTGTTACCTAGCTTTTCTGGGATTATGAATTGCAGCCTGGTTATCCTTTGCTGTGTGTCTACTATCTACTTATGTAGCTCTTGCATCTATTGTAACCCATTTTTATTCATCTATGTTTTGCCCCATGGCTCCTAGCTTACCTGTTTTCCATTACATCTTGCTCCCCAGGAAGGTGCCAGCATCTGCTCTGATGTTCCACCTTTCTTCTTTCTCTATCTCTTTTGTATTTTCCTAAATTTTTACCATAGGCCAAAGAGATTCTCTAGTAGCCAATAGTAGTAACACATATTCACAGTGTACAGGAAGACCTCCCACATCACTGGCTGTTCTTGATTGTGTTTTTAAGCCAGCTTCTTGGCTTCTGAGTTTTGGATGATAAAAGGTCTAGGTTCTGACTTCTGAATTTCTCTGTTGGGTGGACATTTTGTTCCTGGGTTTTTGTTTCCTTTCTGGATTTTCACAGAGTCTGATAGCTATGTATTGTCAGTTTTTTAGACCTTTTAAGTTGGCATTTTCACAGGAATATCTGCTAGTGTTGGAGACTAACTAGGATGAATAGGGGGAAAAGAGATTGAAGGAAGTGTTTGTGCTCATTGAGGGTAGAGCCAGGGAGGAAAGAGAGACCATAGCAGGTTTATAGCTATAGAGTTTGGGTTGAGACTAGGGGATTGAATCTCAGGAACAGTAGTAGAAGTCTTCCTTCAGCCTACTGTTGCCTTTGAAGAATATGCCCTTGGGTTAGCAGGGGGTACCTGTTGGAGCTGTGGTCTGGGACAAAGTAATAAACGGGAAGAAGAAGGTTAGAAAGACATGGTTTGTGGGATTCACACAAAATGCGGTCGGGGTGAGAGAAGGTTGCAGTTGGCATGCTGTTGCAATACTGTGAATGAGACTAGACTGGGGGATGGGTCTGGGAGGAGAGAGAGAGAGAGAGAGAGAGAGAGAGAGAGAGAGAGAGAGCGAGCCTGCCACTGGTCTAATGGCAAGTATAGCCTGTGATTTAGCAGGGTGTATCTTCTGAAGTTGGAGGTTGAGATACAGCGATGAGTTGGAGAGGGTAGGTAGAGAAAATGGTCTGTCAAATCCCCAGCAGATTTGGGGAGGGGTAAGGAAAGCTGCAGTTGGTATTCTGTTGCAACACTAGGGGTGAGAGTGGAATATTGGGTCTTGGAAAATAGACAATTTTCTGTGGTATTCTGAGCAAACATTTATTAGTGACTTTAAGTCAAAATGTTTAATTAATCTATTGGGAAAGTTCTTGCAGGTGTTTATTGGCACCTCATAAATATTGACATATGAACATGTGTTCATATAGCAATACTTGCTTGTTATATGTTAGCATGCTTCTGGGCCAGCCCAAATCCTCCAGCATTTTTTATGGCCTCTGTAAGGCCATACTGTTCTTAAACCCTGCATTATAGCCATCTCTGTAGGAATGCTTGGCATTACATAGTGGTAGCACACTTGTGCCCTGTATCCACAATCTACACAAAGCTCCTTTTTCCAGTCATGTATTTCAAAGAGTTATAGCTCTAAAAGTAAACAAATATTACAAATACCTACCTATATGGAGATGCATGTAGAAATATTTTGTGTATATAAATGTATCCATTTATATTTGTGTGTGTGTGTGTGTGTTTATCTGTGTCTGTGGTATCTGTGTCTGTAGTGTCTGTGTGTGTTTCTTTATGGGTGACTGTGTCCGTGTGTATATGCATGGACAGGCCAGAGAGCAATACCAGGTATCTTTCTCTACCTCTCCTTACTGTATTTTTTGAGACAAAGTCTCTGCCTGAACATGGAGTTCATAGGTTTGTCTACAGAGTCTAGCTAATCAGCTTCAAGGATACTCCTAACCTGGAATTATAGGCAAACATCTCTGTGTTTTTACATTGATACTGGAAATCAACTGAGGTTCTTACCTGAGTGTTGTAAGCAACTTGTTGAGTTATCTCTACAGCCGTAGAAATGTTTAATAATTTTTAGGTTGTTTGTTCAGATAACAGTCAATATATTCATTTTAATTAGTACAGTTTGATAGAACTGTAGCTATTTTCCCAATTCTCCATTGGTATTTTAATGATTAGGATTAAGGGTAGAAAAGAGCACACTAAGTACACTGGTGCTGATGAAACTCTCATAGGAATATGAAAACCATTATTCACTAGTTTCTGCTCTCTCTCTCTCTCTCTCTCTGAAACAGTTTCATGTAGCCCTGACTGACCTAAAACTTACTATATGACTAAGATTTTTCTTGACTTGTGAGCCTCCTGCCTTTATTGTTTGAGATCTGGGGTTACAAGTATGTGCAACAGCTTCAACTTACAACCATAATTAATGATTTAAAATGTCACACTTTTCTTTTACTCACTTGCCCAAGTGGAAATCCAGTGGTTTTCACTCTAACTTCATCTGGCTGTATCAAGCAAAGTATGTCTGTATTCACTAGCCAGGAGATATCAGGGAATTTGTTGTGTCTAGATAAGCATCAGAGCTCTCAGTCTAACTCTAATATTCACAAATAACTAACCTGGAAAAAGGTTAGCTTCCTTTCAGAGGCTGTCTGCCTTTGTTTTTTAAACAAAGACAATGTGATCTATCCCACATGGCTGGGGAAAAGTCAAATGGGACAATGAATGTACATAACTTTAGAAAATGCAAATAATGAGTTTTAGTGACAATAATCACAAAATGTGGAAAGTATACTCTAAAATACTATCTTCACATTTCAATCTTCACATCCTGAGAGACAAATCTGAATTTCCCATGCCAGCCCCTGACTTCTGACTCTGTGGCTCTATCTTCTTCCCAATGGCTTTTGGGACCTACAGTAGAAAGAGATTTTGTCTACAACATTCGTGTGTTTAACTTAACCCTAACCAGGGTTTTATCATTCCCTTCTATTGTCCTCTGTCATTGTCTTAATAGCCATAGGGTGTCTTTTTATGAGGTACTTCTGTGCAAAAACTTTCTGGCTGGTACTTTACTCAACACATTCCATGAAAGATTAGAATCTTGACATCTTTATGGATGGAAAAGTTGAGCCTACAAAGTTTGAGTAGCCCCCAAGATATTAAGTAGTTTAGCAGTAGAAACTTAGAGGCTTGACTAATTTACATCCATGTGAGGTGGTACCAGTTTAGTCACTAAATACTGTATACCAGAGTTTAGAAAAAAAGTCCATACTTGTTGAATGAGGAAGAAGATTTATAGAGGAAGAAAGACTCTAAAACTAAGGTCAGCAAAAAAAAAAAAAAAAAAAAAAAAAAGTGGAGGTACCCTGTTAAACTTCCTTTCAAAAGATAAGTCCAAGAGCATGCCTTGTCAGTGGTTCTCAGCAGTCTAGAGGAGACATTTCAGTGCTTATCTTCCCAACAAGTTTAGAACTCAGAGCTCTTGGACTGCTGCATATCAGAGGAAGTCCCTGAATCTGAGGAGAGTTAATCTTGAGCTTCTCCTTCTCACAGGACGAGGCAGTGGTTTCTAGCTTCAGTACATTGTGCTGGCAGTCTGGAAAGATTCCACACCTATCATCACATAGCCTGATTAATTGCACTAGATTTACAAAGGTTAGAAAGTGATTTGTTGACAAAGATAGAAAATAACTCCATGCTAATTTTCCCTCAAGCCAGTGAATGACATTTTTTCTCTGTCAGTTTTGACAGCAGTTGTCCCTCCAAATATGGTATGGTGTTGGCTTCTTCTTCTGCTCTTCTTCTTCTTCTTCTTCTTCTTCTTCTTCTTCTTCTTCTTCTTCTTCTTCTCCTTCTCTTCCTCCTCCTCTTTATTCTGTAAACACTTCACTCTCATTGAAATTCTTAAGAGTTTGGTTATCAGTGAATTATAGGCACTAAAATGTAAAATTAGCATAAATGTTTACAAGAGAGTTTTACTTATCACAGAGAAAAGTGTTGTGTGGCTTTTAATAGCTCCACTGGAAAGTTCTCAGATTTGTTACTCCAGTTAAAGCCAAAATGTGGGCACTGTTATAAATGAGAAATCATCATCCTTAGGTCTATTCACAGGCCACACAGTACATTCCTATTTCTCAGGATTATTTGCTAACATGGTGAATTAATATGGTAGAATATGGAAGGAAGAGGAACTTTAGGTTATATCTGGGAAGATCTTTCCTTTCCAGAAGAACCAGCCAATTTTGGTAATGTTTCAGAAGACATTAACTTTTCGAGTTCTGTTTATTCAGGGCCTGAGGCTGACGTATGAACTCATCCATTCTGATTCATTAGTGACAGTGATTCCTATCTGCAGGCCAAAGACATGGTGGGGTGATAATTAACAGAAATAGAAATGCATGCAACAAAACAAGGAATTCTAGGGAAAATGGCTATCACGCCTTTGGGGATGAAGTAGAGCTCAACATGTGTTTAGGAGTAGCTGACTCAGTTTGGTGATTAAAATTAGTGAAACATTGGCCTAGAGAGAGAGGTCAGTGGTTTAGAGTGCTTGCTGGTCTTTCAGAGGTTTGTTCATTCCAAGTTCAGCCCCTAGAACCCACATCAGAAGGGTCACAACCCCCTTGTAACTCTATTTCCAGGGATCCAATGCTTTTGTTCTCCAAGGTCAAATGTACTCACATGCATACTGTATTATATACACACACAAATATAATTCAAAACAATACAAATAAATGCTTTGTGAGAAAAAATGAGACATTTTTCTAATTTTTTTTTTTTACTTAACTAAAGTTGGATAAATCCTCAAGATGCCCATTTTCAAATCCTTTATCCTATAAATATTGCCTTACTTGTCAACAGGATTAAGATTGAGGACATTGGGCTGAGGAGTAGTGGCTTGGATTACCCAGGTGTGCCCAGTCTAGAGAAGAGAGCCTTTAAAAGCAGAGACCCATTTGAAGCTGGAAAGAGAGAAACTACCTGGAAAGTCAGGCTCCTCCTACTTTCTCTGGCTTCTAAAATGGAGGAAGGAGCCAGGAGCTACAGGAAGTATCTAAGAATAGGAAAACACTTCCTCTTGAACAGCTTCCTAAAAAAGCAAGTACAGGCTTACCCTGCAAGATGCCTATGGAATTCTGATCTGAAAACACCAAAGTAATATATTTATATATTTTGTTTACTTCGGCAGCAACAGATAATGAAGGGGACTGAAATGCATCAAGCTGGACCAGCAGTGGGCAACTAAAACAGTACATTTGGTAGATCTAGTTCTTATCCTTTTGAGGTGAACAGTCTAGGAATTAGAGGTTCCTAAGCTGGTGAGAGCGTGTCTTCTAGATGGGCTCAAGATCCAAACTGAACCTCTTGCTTACCTTCTTTTGTATCATCAAGGTAGACATTTTTTTTTGTAGGTACTAAACATACCTTGCACAAAAATAGAATGTGTTTTGTGTAACTTCAGAACCCTTTACAGCCGAAATAAAATAGCCCTCAAGACTTAGGTTTGAAATGTTGAGTTCGAGCAACATTGCTTTGGGAAAACTTTCAAAAGGAATGAGTGAGATAAAAACAAACTCTGTAAAGATAAGAGAAGTCAGCAGCACAAGGGATTAAATTCTGAAGGCCTACAGCTTTGGAGAATTGGTTATGTGTGAACTACTACGCAGAAATATATATAGATACATAGACCTAAATGTTAGCTGATCTAAAGTCACAAGAATCAAGAGACAGAGAATGTGCTTTCATGGACTGACTCAAAAGATATAATTTTTATTTGGAATTTATACAAAACACTAAAGTGGTTGTCATTTTGTAAGACATAAAATTCCAAGTCTGTAAGTTGTCAGTAGTGGGACCCTGGAGATGTAGCTGAAATGATGGCTTATTTTTAATAATTGAGCTGGCTTTTTGGTGACAAATTCCCCAACCATACTGTCTCCTTGTAGAAATTTATCCTAATTTATGTTAAAGTAAGTTAGGAAGTTGTCAAATGCCCTTATAGATTGCTGGGTTAAAGTATCACTCTTCTACCTGACTCTGAGAAAAGGGACTTTCCTCTCAAGTATAGACATAGAAACATTCTTTGGTATATAATTTATAGCCCTCACCCTGTTCATCTCCATAGACACTGTTTTCCTATTTGAAGTCAACTTAATTCTCAATAATATGCCTCTTTACTGTCCAAGAAGACTTCTTAATTTCTACATCATTGGGGGGCTGGAAATGCTTTCTGGGAGGCCCCTTTTGACTTCTGAAAGCTACCCCTGCCTCTAGCTTTGCCAATCAAACACACCTCCAGATATTGCCAGTAGTGGAGGGAGTAGAACCTAATTGAAAATTGCTGGTTTAAGGGACTAGTGATTCATGCACATTAAAGTTATAAAGATCTGTCTACTTCTGGAGACATGAAGTTTCCACTACTATTACTGCGAAGCAGAAAACTTCCATTTGCAGAGCATGGGGGATCTGCTCCTAGTCATTTATGTAACCTACTCACTGCAATGTGATAAACACCAAACTCTCTCTGCTGCCATAACCAACCACTTTCACAGCCAGAATTAAAAGAACTAAAAGCACTTGTCACTTCTAAAAATAAAAAGTATAGTATTTTATCAGTTGTTCCCCCCAAATAATTTCATAGACTGCAATCTAATGAAATAAAATGACAGTCCTGTGAATAAAAGCAGCTAAATCTAATAGAAAGTCTAAAATACTTTAGTACATCTTTGGGGGTAAGAGTTGTACAAACCACAGTACAGTAGGTCCAGGAGACTCAGAAAAGTGCCAGACTTAGCTTTAATGCTAGATAAATTCCTGGGGTGTAAGATTTTGAAAATAAATGAGATTTCACATTAATATTTATACATTTTTCTCTGAAAATATTTAATTCCAATAGAGGGAACTGTTTGAGAGGAGGGGAGGAAGGAGGCAATTCTAAAGACAGCCTGCTGAGTTACAGATTTCTGTAACCAAAGGAACTTTTACTTGTAACACATAATGGTAGTGTTTTAAACAATGGCTTCTGTTTGATATTTTAAAAGAAACCTTTTAAATCTCTGGGGTTTTTGAAGTTGAATAACATACCTGAAAATAAAAATACAATCATACAAAATTCAGAACTAGTTTAAATCTCTAAAGACGTGGAGTATAAGCGAAAGAACAGAAGAAGCAGGGTTATTGGATTTCTGGATTTAAACCTTGTTGCATCCCTGGAACATTAAGAAGAAAACACCCGTGGCTCTTTGATTAGGTGGATACACTTAGAGAACGGATGGTATGCGAGAAGCTGGCATACCCATTTCACACATGCATGACGGGGGTGGGGAGGGGTAGCCGACAATAAGCTTAGCATTCAGATCTGTTACCACTTGCAGGGCTTTGTAATTAGCATTAGCTGAAGAAAATGCTTCTTATGGGAAACTTTGACATTTTATAGAAATCAGCATTATAGGTTTATGACTAAACAGAGTCATAAGCCTTTCAAAAATTATACTTATTCCATATTTGCCACTGACTTAAAAATAAAGCATGGTTTCTCTTAATGTGGACCACATTTACTTGCTCATTTTACATATCTGACTGCTGTGTAATATATTTCTGGAATCAATGGTACATTTAAAGTTTATAATTCCCTTCTTCTAGAGAGTGAATGCATTTGAATTGTATATTTTTAAGTTTCTATAATGATCTGTGTCATCAAATGTATGGAAAGAGCAGATCTCAGACTCTCCCATATGTACAAACATGCACAGGGTTGCCTAGGAAGATTGAATGCTCTTTTTCCCGTAGGAGGTTGAAATTTGATTTACCAAGCTAGTGGACAGGTTGACAATTGAAATCAAACTGCTCTCTCCCTCTCAAAATGTTAGGCATAAGGGTCGTTTTTACTGATTGGTTATCCCTGGAGAGACGTAAAGAGAAGAGGGAGAAAACGCTGTGTCCAAATGCACCTGAGCTAGCTGCTGGATCAATGGTCAGTAGCAGCAGGGCTCTACTTAATGAAGCTTACCCTAGAGTCGCTGCCTGGCTGACAACAGTGGGCAGTGCGGGGGCCGGTGTAGAGGAGGTGGAATCTATTGGAAGACAAAATAATTGCTTCATTTTGTGGTACAAAGATATAAATCTGATTTTCTGTGTACATGAGAGCAAGCTTTAAATCCTTAACTGGAAGAGAGCCTCACACAGGAACAGGGTAAAACATGACAGAGATGGCCACGAACCAGACTCATAAGGCTTCAGGAGAAACGTTTAACGGGGCTTTTTGGTAGGGGGATCTCTGACTGTGTCGGCCAGCACTGCCCCTGAAGCATGCTGTCTCGGTTACACAGAGAAGAAAGTTGTTTTCATTTGTGCTTTTTCCATGATAAAGTGTTTTGACAAATCAACAGAAGCAGAGAGCAAACCCCACAGATGTGATTTACACCTAATTTGTCTCCTTATTACCTCATTATTACGGGGGCGCCTCAGCAGGGTACCCCTCCCTAGTGGCTGTATCTGGCATCTATTTGAGAGTCATGGGGAAAGGAAGTGACAAGCCTAACGCAATAGCCATACCTTGTTTAAATGGCCTTGGATTTCCTTACATGGCCTTTGTTCTGTCCAAGTCCGGAGGTAGTTGATTCCTTTTCAAGACATGTTTTGAAGGTTAAAATTAATGTGCAATTTCTCTGAGACATCGAGATACTGCAGCCTAAAATAAGAAACTGTAGGAGACCTAGAGGCTTTGTGAATATCTTTGTAGTTCTCTAGCATTGACTGCCCCAAGACCAGGGAAAACACATTGTATTTCCTTCTGGACACTTGAATAAATTAGTGTCTCACTAGACACCTGGAGACTTATTTGTGGTGATATATTTAATAAAAATAGCCTGAAATATATCAGAGCCAAGCCATGAAGGTCAGGGAGTGGTGACCCATGCCTTTAATGCCAGCACTTGGGAGAGATCCTCTGGATCTCTGTGAGTTCAAGGCTGAACAGGTAGTACCACCCACCTTTAATCCTAACACTAGGAAAGTTGATTCAGGAATTGATAGCTGGGGGAAAGAAATACAAGGCAGGAGAAGGCAGAAGTTCTTCCCTTAGCCTGAGAGCCCAGTCAGGCTGAGCACTCGTGGGGATAGGTCTCCACTCCACTTGACCTGAATCGTTAGTTTTGGATGAGAATTGGCTGTGGATTGTTCCCTCTCTCTGATATTTCAGCTTTTTTTTTTCAATATCTGACTCCACATTTCATTAAATATTAAATAGAATTCATGCAATCTTATCAATGCAGATTTAATTAGCTTCAAAGAGGACCTGGTATGAGATCACAGCAGCAGAGAAATTCACTTGTCCTGCAGCCTGAACGGAAAGAGTATGCATTCCAGGAGATGCTTCCCAAGGTTGCATTTCAGGAGTCTCAAGGTCAGTTAGCAATTTCCAGCCCCTACCCTCTCATTATGATTTCCTTGTTGATAGTGATAGTGACTGGTCTTGGGACACTGTGCATGCTGGTTAAGTGTTCTACCCCTGAGCTTCATTTCAGCCTTCCTAATTCTTTTAAAGGAAGCATTCTTTTCTCAATGTCTCCATATGTTTTCAAAATATCCTGTTTCCTACCTTTTTTTTTTTTTTCACCCACTGATTTGCCTCTGAAGTTCTTATTTTGATCACTTCCTGGACAGGATGTCATCTTCACCCACTACTATAAGACTGTGTGTCATTGAGCCTGTCAATAATTTGAGTTCCCTCTATCTAATCATGGTAGAAATTTGGAGAATATTCACAACTACTTGAAATAACTTTTGACAGTTTTTAAATGATGAATTGGAGGATTGTGCCTAAGCATCATGCTTGGCAGATAGAATTGTCTAGTGGACACTTTGAAATATGCTTCATTTTTCTATCTACTGGAGCACACTGGAAGAGGTCTACCTCTTAGTCTCTCTTATTACCCTATTATTTAGCCATCATTTCTCCATCTCTGGGCAATTCATGAATCAAAATCTCACCCACTAACCACCAGGTTGGCTTTCTTGCTTCTATTTTTGCTAAATGCCTCCCAATGAGAGGGAGGAAATATCAAATCAAAGATTTAATTTGTGTAGGGAGGGGGCATAGGCCACAGCATACATGTAAGAGGTCAGAGGATAATTTGATGGAGTTTTTTGTCTCCATGAGGGTTCCAGGAATGAAACTCAAGTTCTGGCCATCTTGTCCACTCTCACATTTGACTTCTTAGAAGTGATTCTCAATATTCTCAGATCACAACAACAGATAGAGACAAGAGATAACAAAGTGGTGTGAGATGTGGACCAGAAGAACTCAAATAACACCTGACATCATCAGCCATTTGGGGAGACCCTCATCGCCTACACCCATGAGATTTCAACTGCTAAATGTGAGGGGACAATGCCAGTATTCTGAATTTGACAAGTGAGGTAGAGTGTAAACATTAACTAAGCAAGTACTCACTTAGGACAATGTAGGTCATCTATAAATGCTGAAGATTGATTTGGGGCACTGGAGCTGTCTCTGCTATTGGTGAGCTCCTGTGAAAGCAGACATTAAGTAATGGCTGACTGTTAGGCTACAGAATGTCATGCCTTAAGGGAGGCTCGCTGCACACCGACACAGTCCATGGGTTATGAATGTCAGCAAAGGCAAGTTCACTAAGAAGGTATGATCAGTCTCATTTTACTTTATAAGTTCAAGGTATATAGAAATGAGTTTTGCTTTTCTAGATCTAGAATTCATAAAACTTAAAATAGAGATATATCTCCTGTTCATTTGCTTCACTCCATTTTCATTCTAAAAGGCATTAATATGAAAATAGCCCAATGTTCCAAATGCATGCACAGGTGTTCTTGGGTGTGGTGAAAGGTTGTCTTTCCTTCTGATGGTTCAGTATTCAAATTCTTGCTTCAGTATTCTGAAGTTAAATAAGTAAGTTACTAAGAAATGTGTTTGCCAGCTTTCCATGTTTGATTTATGTATCCATTTATTCCAAGATATGTAACTGTCTCTACTCCAGACAAAGCTCCAGCTCATCTTGGCAAAATTGCAAAACTACATGGATTCCACATTTCCTGGCTACATCTCTGCCATGGTCCATGCATGCACTTCCACTACCTGAGGCAAGGACCTTCCAATTGCCTCTTTCACTGAAAACTTTCATTTAGTCAAATACCTTTTCACACTGAAACAACCCACGCTTTTGTGGCTGACTGATTTTGAGAGAGTGGATGACAAGAGAGGGAAAGTACCCGTGAGCCTTCCGTGTGGGCTGCTCTCACACTTGCCTCACATCCTCTTGCTACCTCTCATGTAGACACTGCCAGGACCACCAGTTTCACCCAAGTGAAATCCGCAGCTTCTGACCTCAGCTCTGTACTTGATTCACATTGACTGCCCAGGACGTCTCTGCAGTGAGAACAGTGGATGCTTTTGAAAACCAGCCTACTATTCATCAGTGCATGGCCTGTGGGGGAATGCACTGGAACAGTGTAGGACAGAACAGTTATAAAGTGCTTCTTAGTATGTGCCGCCGATAATCAGTGGCAGGCCTCCATTATCCTCCTGACAGAGTCTCCATGAACTTGAGTTCCAGATTCTCTTCCAATAAATGTTCTTGGACTGCCTTCTTGGTCTTTCCTGTTACAGTTTGTGGATCCCACCCTTTTAATACAAGCACTTCCTCCAAACAGATCACCTGCATGAAAATGGTATTGGGCTAGGAGTGCTCAGGCCAATGTACCTATATGATCCATGCATGTGTTTGAATATCAAGTATGAAAAAAAAGTAATGACAGTCAATGATGTCAGGGATGCCAGCGCAAGAGTGCATGGTGACATCTCTTAGATGGGTAGAGTAGGAAGGGCTATTGAAGAGGAAACCCTTAAGCTAGCTGTATCAGTGAGAGCTAAGAACTATCCATGGCATAGTCTGTGGGCAAGAAGCTCACGTCTGCACAAAGAAACAAGTGCATGGTCCCCATGGCAGCTCAGGGAAGCATGTCCTGGAAACGGAGCGTTAGTGCAGTGGAACATGGAGACAGAAGAACTAAGTAAATATATACAGTGCCTGCTGCATGGCATGGTGGCAAGTATGACACTGGGAGATTGAGTTGGCAGTCATTTAGACTTGGATAGCTACAAGCAGGGGAGACAAGGAAACCGCAGCATCTACTCCCTGGCATACTTCGACTCTGCAATGAAAGCTGGTACCCTGATGACCAGAAGAGGGTTTCTGTGTTTAACCATGAAGATGGTACCACCTGGTGCCAGAAGCATACACTTAGCATGCTACTTTTAAAGGGACTTGGATTTTATATGTAAGAGATTTTAAGCACAAAGTGTTTTATTATGTCAGGCTTATTTCAGAAGTGGAGGTCTTGTTACAGTGCTTCTGTAAAGGAAGTAAAGGGAAGGGGTTCTGCAGAGAGCCACATCCACCCACATCCATGGGACTAAAAGCATAAAACAGCACCAGGAGTTTATGACTTAGCTAATGGGCAGATTATTTGTCACAGCAAACTATTTATATGCACAATGTATTTCAGTTGATAAATATTAGCAAGAGGTAAAATTCTCTCCTTTTATAGAAAAGAGTGAAATAAAATTTTCTGAAAAAGATCCTAATGCAACAAATGAATGGCTTTCGTAGGTATTTGCGGCACGTTAACAGATTGTTAAGGGGATACATACTTAACCATGTTAAAGGACAATATTTGCTGGCAAGGCATCTAGCTGCATATTTGAAAGCTCATAAAAGAGAAGCCATTTGCAGGATCCTGCCTGGGAAATTTACCAACCTTGCTTCATATTTATGCATATTTTTGCATGGTTGGGTAGCACACATTTTTAATTTAAATTTTGTTTTCAAACATTTTCTCCCTTTCCAATTCCTTGTCTTTCTCTTAAACGTTTCTCCTCCTTTGTGACAAATAAGGATGGTTATGAGAAAAGAGAGGAGGGTAGAGCTGAGTCTAGCTTCCAGAGCTGGGGCAGAGGAGATAGTGGAAGCAGCAAGGTGGGTGCTGAGGAGACAGTCTGTTTATGACATCAGTGGTAGAATGAATAAACATATGTTGACCTAGCAGCAAATGGCATAGAAGTTCAAGTCTGAGACACATGAAGGTGGAAACCTCTGGTAATGGATTAGAGATAGAGGCTTTGATATAACCTGGTAAGTTTTTAAATACAGATGCACCAGTACAGAAATAGATATGAGTGCATGTGAATGCAGGGACACACAGAGAGGGAGGGGGAGCGGGAGGGGTGGTAAAGATGTAGCTTCTAATTTTGTCATTCCAGTAAAACAAGGGCATCTACATTTTTTAAATATTTCTTTTTCCTCTTTTTCTTATTCAAATATATTGTTCATATAAATGTGTTTTGGGGTGCCATCTGTAAGTGTGAAAACTGTGCATGCCTGTATATAGGTTTAAATTAAATCTAATGCAGTCTTTCTATGCATCTACCACTCACAGGCAGCAATAGCTATTAGTCTGCTTTCAGGCCATTTGATATATGAGAGAGAATATACAGCATATGCCTTTTCGGATCACTTCCTTTAAGTATATGAGTTCCATGTATTCTATGGAGATAACAGTGTTTGTTTAAAGTTGACTATGTGGCTCTTGTGCCTATACCATGTTTCCTCTATCTATTTATGTGTTGAGCATTCACTCTGGTTCTTATAACAATTGTGAATGGTGCCACAATGAACACAGGTGTAGTGATCTCTTTCTTATGCTAATTCATTTCCTTGGAGTATTTTTGAGGAGGTGATACCTGAACATGCCCTTGGTCTGTTAAATGCCTGATTATTTAGTTTCATTGCCCTCTAATTTACTCCCCAAAGGAATCATCTTCAGAATGCTGATTTCCTATGTCATTCTAACTGTGGTCACATGCTATCTCCTTGTAGTTTTGACTTGTATTGTCCTCATAGCTAATGATATTCATTGGTAATTTATATATTTGTTTGGCCATTGACGGTGTTTCTTCTTTGGAGGTGTCTATTAAACTTCAAATTGCATTAGGTGTGTGGGGTGTTATTATCATTGCTACTTTTGAGCTCTTTACATATTCTGGATGTTAACTATTTCAGATGAAGAGTTGGCAAACATTTCCCCCTGTTCTGGGTGGAGTCCCTTCCCAGGCTTGATAACTCCCCTTATGGTGCAGTCTTCACCTTGATGCCTTGCCATTTTTCAATTCTTGCTTCTGTTTTCTGAGTTTGGGTGTCCTGTTTAGAAAATGATCACCCATACTAACACCTTAAGCTGTTGCCCCTGTGCTTCTTCATAGCTTTATAGGTTCACACGTAGCTTTACAGGTCTTACATTGACGTATTTGATTGACTTGGAGTTGATTTTGTATATAATGAGAGATGACAGTCAAGATTCAGTCTTCTGCATATGGATACCCAGTTTTCCCCAGCACTATTTGTTGATGAGACTATCATTTCCAGTGTATTTGGGATGGAGTGTCAAGAAACAGCTCAGAATACACAAATACATTGACAATGATGGTCTCTCCATCTTTGGGTACCTGTTTTCTGCCAGTGTCACTGTGCTTTGTTTACTATGTCTGCCAGCCATCAATCTGTTACACTTTGACCACTTGGAGTCATTTCTACTCTCATATGAATTTCAGTGTCTCTGGTCTGGTTCTGTGAAAGATGTGACTGGGATATTGATGGAGACAGAATTGACTGTATAGCTCACTTTAGATGGTATATGCACGTTAGCTACATACAATATGTCGGTATTTCTAACTTTGGTGTTTTAGTTTCTCTTGTCAGTGTTTTATTATTCTCATTGTAGGAGTCTTCCACTTCCTTAATTAAATGTATGTCCAAGAGTTTATCTTAAGTTTTTGTTTTATGCTATTGTTGATGGGATTTGTATATATGATTCATTTTTTCTATAATAGTGGTTCTCAACCCTGAGTTCAAATGACCCTTTCATAGGGTTCACATATCAGATATCCTGCATATCAGATATTTACATTATGATTCCTAAAAGTAACAAAATCACAGTTATGAAGTAGGAAAAAAGTAATTTTATGAATAGGGATCACCACAACATGAGGAACTGTGGTAAAGTGTTGCAGCATAGGAAAGATTAGAACCACTGGCCTACAGCATAGTGCTGATCCATATAAAAGGTCCTGGCTGCTGTGTGTTGACTTTGTATCCTGTTACTTCACTGACTTAATCACTGCTAAGAGGTTATTTGTGTGGTGTGTGTAGGGGGGAGGTTCTTTAGTTGTCCCTGTTTATGAAATCATTTGCCAAAAGAAATGACTTGCATTTTTCCTTATTTTTCAGGTAGTTTAATTGCCTTGACTAAACCTTCTACATGGTTGAGTTGACAGTCTTGTAACAGTTTCTAAAAATGAAGACACACTTTCAGCTCTGCCTCAGGGCATGATGGTTTTGTGTAGTTATCCTTACTTAAGCTATATAATACTAAGAAGTATTCCTTTTGTGCATAATTTGTCCACTTTCTTATCAAGGAGTATGTTGACTGATTTAGAAGGCTTTGCATCTGTTGAGATGATATTTATTTTCATTCTGTTGATGTGATGTGTTACATTTATTGCTTGCAGCCCTGGGGTGAGCCCTGGGTTGATCACAGTATAGGATCCTTTTGCTGTACTGTTGGATTTGTATGTGGGTTTCTCTAAGACGTTACTCTATAGTGTTTTTTCTCATCATCCTTCTCCTCATCCTGCTTCTCCTCCTGTGCTGCCTCTTCCTCCTCCTTCTCCTCTGTCTTCCTTCTTTTTCATATTGTTTTACTAACAGGGAAATACTACCTTGATGCAACAAGTTTACAAAGTTTTTTCCTTTCAGTTCAATGAACTACTTTGAGGGGAAAATGGCATTAAGTCTTCAAAAGTATAGACCAGATAATACAAAGTCATCTGGTCTAGGATTCCTAGCAGTCACGGTGATGGTCTCTGAACTCTCATCCCACAAAGATCTCTGGATCGTACCATGTTCCTTCATCCCCTTTGTTTGCTGCTGTTCTAAGGTCACTCGACTCACACAGGATTCAAGTACTTCTCCTTGGTTTGCAGTGGTGCTGGAGGGGGTACTGCTGGAGGAGGATGAGGATGAAGAGGAGGAAGAACGAGTAGAAGGGTCCTGCACAGTCTCTCCCCTTCTTAACATCCCCACTCAACACACACCCAAGTCTGCATTTCTACATGCTACTCTCCAAAAATGTAAACTAGGGATTTAAAAGAGAGAGAGAGAGAAAAAAAAAAAAAAACCTTAAAAGGTGGGGTGGAGTCTGGGATGTCTGGGATGGTTCAGCAAATAAAGGTCCTTGCTGCAGGCCTAATGACTTGAATTTTGTCTCCAGGACCCACAAAGAAGCTGAGAATTGAATCCCAAATTTGACTTCTGACTTCTGTATTTGTGCAGTGGTACATATATGAGTGAGTATACTCATACACGAAATAAATAAATAAATGAAAATTTTAAATGGCTATGAGTTAGGTTATTGTGCCCATTTAAGAATGGGAAAGAAAAGGTGTATTGTGGACTTGTAGCTTCTTCTTCTTCTTTTTTCTTTTTTTTTTTAACCAGAAAGTAATAAAATGCTCAAAAACTTGTAGGGATTCACTGAAAGCCAGTAGAAGCTGGCCTGTCCTTTCTGCACTAACTAAATTGTATACATGCAATTAAAGCTGATAGAAGCAAATTAAAAGCCACTAAGTTGGAGAGTTAAGAGCTTGGGGGTTAAGAGCCTATACTCTTCTTGCAGAGGACCCAAGCTGTGTTCCCAACATCCACATCAGCAATTCATAACTGCCTGTAACTCCAGTCTCAGGGATTCTAATGCTTTTGGTCTCTGCAAGCATCTGCATTAAAATACCCCCAACACATATAATAATTCAATTTAAAAAATTAAAACCCATTGAGCAAAGTATTGATGAAAATGGAATGTAATTCCTTAGAGCAGAATGCCAACTGTTAAATGTAAAGTCATTGTTTACAGTCACAGAAGAATTTAAAATAGAAAAAAAAAAAGGTGAATGAATGCCAAAACTAGTTTTGTAGAAAACACTGTATTTATGTACTCTCAATGTATCCACTACACATCATTAATTACTAAGAGAAAATAACTTGATAGCTAAGGTCAGCTGCTATACTGGATGATCCAAATTGACATCATCAGCAGCAGACAGATTGACAGTCTCACTCCATGACATGTTGCCCTAAGATAAACTCATCATCACTTCTGTGATGTAACCGCCAGAAAGTAATCACGAGGAAATGCCAGACTATCCCAAGTTGAAGGGCATTGCACAAAATAACTGGTTTGTACTTTTCAAAACTGTCAAGGTCATGAAAGATAAAGAATATGCTGAGGGACCTGTTCAGAAAGAAACGAGTAAGGAGATATGACAATTAAACACATTTGATTCTTAGCTTAATTCTGGACTTAAAAAAAAATTGAATTAGAATATTATTTGCAGGGTAGGTTTTCACTGAGTTGAGGCTGATTTACTAATTATGGTTTTGAGGGTAGGTAAGAGAAACCCACCCACAAATGTTAGCAAAGAATCATTAAATGGGGTTACTAAGAATCATGAGTACCACTCACCTAAGTTTGTCTAGGAATAAATACTTAGGAGAGACAACACCATGCCAAATGTGGCATACTAATACCAAGTAATACAATGTCATCACTATACCAAATGTAGTATACTAGTATTAAGGAAAACAATATAGGAATAATAAATGCCCCCCTTTGTAACTTGACCTAAAGTGTTAACAGCATACTTCAGCTTGTCCTCACCTTCCTCCAAGTTCATATGAATGTACTAAAATATATGCTTTCCCCACAGGTTACTTTCTAATGTATAAACACCCCACTATGAGCATGAAATTTGGAAGTATTGTGGACTCATGGGAAAGATTGAAAATCAATACTATTGCTATTAATATCAGAATAACTGTAAAATTAAAATATGGACATCACCTATATGGTTCTTTCCCACCAGTTCTTTGGCCACTGTATACTGTGCTTCATTAAATATCTTCATGGAACCATCACAGAGGGTTCCTTATGTGTACTTAGGCTTGTCTTTATAGACCAGACCTTAAATTTCTAGATTGACACATACAATTCACAAGTAGTATACATATTAATAGTTGAGCATAATACTTCCTACTCATATACACACTGTGCAATTTATATTAGGCTAGAAATATCTATCCTTACTAAGATTCATCTTTTCTTTGGGGAGATGCTTTAATCCTACAGCCAAACATTAAATGGAGTTCAGGGAGTTCTGTGGCAGAAGAGTCAGAGAAACCAGAAGAAACAGGGCGACAGAGTCAGCTAACCAGGACTCATGGGGGCTCACAGAGATCAGGGAACCTGTAGGGGTCTGACCTAGGTCCTCTGCATATATGCTATGGTTGTGCAGATGGCATTCTTTTGGGACTTTTAGCAGAAGTGGGGACTCTCTTTGACTCTTTTGCCTTCTCTTGGGACCCTTTTACTCCTTCTGGGTTGCCTCCTCCGGTCTTGATGTGATAGTATGCACTTGGTCTTACTGTAGCTTGATATGCCAAGTTTGATTGATGTCCCTGGGAGGCTTGCTGTTTTCTGAGGGGAGGGTGGATCTAGGGGAGAGGGGAGGTCATGGTGGTGAGGAAATTGGTGGGAGAGGGCAGAGGGAAAATAGCTGTTACGTTATAGTATATGAGAGAAAAAAATTTAAAAACCCTATCTTTTAGCTTTTGGGAAAGTACAGTCCATTGCAGGCATCTATTGTTACCTTAAAAAAACTCATTTAAGTAAGAACAGTGAATAGAAAGAGCCTTTCTTCATCATCAATAGAGACGGCACCACTTTTCAAGTTAACTTACCTCTCCATTGCTGCTAAGCAACTGGATACCTACTGTTAGAAACTGTCAGTTGATTTTGTTTTTTGTTTTTGCTAGTTGCTAATATTTTTGCTCATCATGGTGAGGTTATTCACCTATAAATGGCTTTCAGTTTGCAGTTTGTATTTTAATTGAATTGGTGGTTAGACATGATATAGGATATATATGGTCACATGCGATCAAATATGGCTTTACATTGAGTTCTGACTAGCACTGTGATTTTGAAATTGTAAAATTATTGTCATTTACATGTTAATAATATATAAACAGATTACAGATAGTTATATAAAAATATATGAAAATATGCTTATGTCATTAATCACTTCAGGAAATACAAATCAGCACAATAATGAATTGTCATACTGCCATAGTTAGTGTGCTTTTGTGTGTGTGTGGTGTGTAGAAGATGTGAGGGAAAGGAGCCATATATATAGCATGTATGATCATACCCGTCCCTCACTTCTCCATGTTCCCCAGTCCTGGTACACACTCACATACAGTCCCCACTAAGGAACACTCTAGTTCCAGGTGAACATATGAGAAAAAGCATATGAGCTGTTCCTAGCTCTTCTTTATAAGAAACACTGACTCAATCCCACATACCTTTCCTGCTCTATTAAATCTCTTTGTTCTCTTGATTCAATGTTTATAGCTTGTGGGTCCAGAAAATTCTCCATTTCAGGTAGGTCTTCCCATTTGTCAATGCAGTTTTTTACATTAAAGTCCTAAAGTCCTAAAGGTCTGTTTCACTGCTTTTAATGACTTCTTTTCATCACTAATTTCATTTTTAACCTGTATCTTCTATTAAAGCTTATTGAGGTTAGTATCTATTTCCACAAATGTAAATAGTGTGTATTGATCATAATCAATTGCCCTTTTTCCTTTCTCATTAGCACCCAACTATGATGATAAATTGATGACTTGTAGGTCTAATTCACATTTAATTAAATGATTGAGCATATTATCATTTATTTTTTGTGTATACCTATTTCTCTTGAAAATCTATCAATTTGGATCATGCGTAATTTAAAATTTGTATTTGTATTGTATTGCTGTGTTTTGTTTTTTTTTAGTTCTTTGTAATATTTAATATTAGCCAAACATTTTGAATTCTAAATACTGTCTTTTCATTCTTTTGACATCTTGTCTTGCTATATTGGAGTTTCTTTTTTTTAGATTAATATATCCCATTTTTAAAGTTTTATTTTGCTTCTTATAGTTTGGAAGTTCCTTTACAACTGTTTTTATTTTTTTCTATCATCCTTTTTTAGTCAGTTTAAGTCTTACATTTAAGTCATTGGCTGATTTTAAGATGATTCTTCTATAGGGTTAGAAATGGTAGTCAAGTTTCTGTATTCTGAATTTAGATTCCAGTTGTTTGCAACATTATTTATTGATACTTTTCTCTCCCACAAATGAGTGTTTTTACTACCTTTGTAATTTTGCCTGAATGTGTAAGATTAATTTCTTAATTGTCTATTTTAGCCTACTGGTCTACATGTGTTTTCCTGCTGGTATTTTATTTTCTCTGAATATGTAGTATATCTTAAAGTCAGGTCTTCAATGTGTCCAATGTGGGCAGTTTCTCTGTGTCTTGGCAACTACTCACAAATAACCACTTAGAGGGTTAATATTAATTTTAAATGCTCAGCCAGTAGCTCAGGTTTGTTACTTGCTAACTCATATATTTTAAATTGACCCATATCTTATCTGTGTTTTAACCCTCTGCAATGTGGTGGTACTTTTTCTCAGTATGGCATGTTTATCCCCTGCTTCCTCTACATCTGGCTTGCAACTTCTCAGACTCCACCCTTCTTCTTCTCAGAGTTCTACTCTGTCTCTCCCACCCAATTTCTTCCTGTCCAGCTATAGGCCAGTCAGCTTTTTATTAACCAATGAGAGTAATAAATATTTACATTGTGCAAAGATTGCTCCACAGCAGTTCATCCTGTTTTTTTAAGTGTATATGGGTGTTTTGATATTTCTGTGTACAAAATTATAACCTATAGTGTACCAAATGCTTTTTTAGTGCTCACCAACGTCAGAGTAGGGTTTTCAATGCCCTGGGACTAAAGATACAGGCAGTTGTAAAATGCTATGTAGATGCTTGAGAATCTGATCATGGCCCTATGGGAGAACAGCAAATGTTCTTAATCATTAAGCTGCCTTCCAAGTCCCTACCCAATTCTTTTTGCTCAAGACCACTTTGTTTATGTGGGTATAAGTGGCAGTTCTACATGAATTTTAAGTTTTATCCAACCCAGTTTTATTAATGAATGTCATTGGTATTTTAATAGGGTTCATATTGGTAGATCACTGTAGGTGATGGGGGTGCTTTAAGATGTTTTCTTTTAATTTATGAATATGTAGCTGTGATAGTTTTAATTGTCAGTTTGGTATAGCCTAGATGCGCCTGAGAAGAGTCTCAATGAGGGATTATATTTATCAAATTGGCATGTGGGCATGTCTGAGTTCTGATGGACTTTTCTTGCTATCCTAAGTTGGTATGGGAAGATACAGCTTAAAAATGGGTGACACTAATCCTGGATTTTGAATCCTAGACTGTATAAGAATAGGAAAAGGTAGTTGAGGACCAGGCATGCACACATTTATTCCTCTCTGCTCTGGAGTGATGCTGTGATGTGACCAGCTGCTTTAGGTTCTTGAGGCCCTAACTCCTGCAATGATAGACAAACCTGGAGCAGAAATGAATCTTTCCTCTAAGTTATGTTTGTGTGTGTGTGAGGGTGTTTATTCACAGCAAGACAAATAAAACTAAGACAATAAGTCTTTCCATCTTTTGTGACTTCATCATTTTATTTAATAAACCTTGTGTAATTTTCCTTGGGAAGGTTCTTTACTCTTTGGTGATTTCTCAACGTGGGAAAAAAATTACATGATTTCTTAAGAAATTTGGTGGTGGTGTCTACAGTATTGCTATTTTTATATGTTCCATTCTTCCACTTTACAAGATTTGTTTATATTTGACTCTCTTGGTGTTTTAAAAAATACTTTTGTGTACAGAATTATATCCTACTGTTCATATGCCTCTTCATATATCTGACATTTTTTCCTGCCATATTTCTCTGACTAAAACTTCTAGTGTCCTTTCGAGAAGAGTTGTGACAGTGGTTGCCCCTTCTTTTGTTCATGATGTCACAAGAAAGTTTTTTGTTTTTTCTGTTATGCCTCATTTAGTATGTGTTGGCTATTGTTTGTCTTATGCAGCTCTAACATTCTGAGATGTAGTCTTTTGGACCTAAATCAATCACAGTTTTTTATCAAAGACATATGAAAATTCATCAGATAATTATATATGTATGCTAAGGAAATCTTAAAGTATTTATCTTTTGTATTGTTGATACGCTATGATGTATTATTACTCCTGTTTAAGTCATATTTGAATCTTATTAAACCAACTTGAACCTGTGGTATGATTATTTTGATTTGCTATTGAAATTGACATGCTGACAGTCTTTTGAGTATTCTTGCATATGCGTTCATGGCAGCTACTAGGCTAGACTTATATGCAGATCCAGCATTTCAGTATCGCAAAATAATGCTGTGATTTACAAAGTTGTAAAAACAACCCATGCTTCAAGGAACTTTACACATTTTATGTTGAGATACATGCATGGATGTTCTTGGCCATGAGTTAGACATAGCTAATAGAGTTTTTTTTTTTCCTGTTATGTCCTTGTCATAATAGGGTAAAAGGGTAGTCATAATTTAACAGCATAATTTTCTAGCTTTTCTTTTGTTGTAATTTTGTAATGTGGATTTTCTAATTCTTTAGCACATAGTTTTTTTTTATAAGAACCTCTAATTATTCTTTATATTTCTGTGCTAGTGTATGCCTCAAATAGAATGTTGAGTCCTTTGGTTATATACCAAGGACATAGATAGGTCATATGATAGATTTATTTTTAGCTTTCTGAGAATGTTCCACATTGCTTTCTATAGCAGCTACATGAGTTTGCAGTCCCATCAATAGTGAATGAAGATTCCTTTCCCATATCCCCTCCTGAACTTGTCAGTTGTTCCAATGATCTTTGTCATTCTGACTGTGGGTAGGTAGTTGGTTGATTGGTTAATTTCTGTTTGTTTGTTTGTTTTTATTTCCCCAAATCTAGGTTGGTAAGCAGTTTGGGGTCTATTTCTTGGTCATTTTTTTTCTTCTTTTGAAAATTCTCTATTCAGGTCACAGGACCAGTTTTCAGGTGAGTAATTTTTTTTAACTCTTTGTTTTTGAGTTATTTTTATCTTTTGGGTATTATTAGCTTTCCACCCAAAGTATGACTGGCAAAAATTCTCTCTCATTTTATGGGCTGCTTCTATTTCACCTGATCATTTCTTTACATGTATGGAAACTTTTTAGTTTTATGAAGTCTCACTTGTCAATTGTTGGCCTTAACTTTTGTGCAAATTAAGTCCTATTCAAGAAGGCCTTTCCCATACCTCTAAGATGTAGATTACTGATTCTTCTTTAAGGAGTTTCAGGTTTAGGTCTTAGATACATTTAGAGTTAGTTTTATGCAAGGCACTAGATATGAGTCCAAGTTCATTCTTCTGCATGTAGACATTCAGTTTTCCAAAGACCATTTGGTGAATATTCTTCCTTTTCTTTGGGTTATGTTTTTAGCATATTTGTCAAATATTAAGAGGCTGAAGTTGCATGTGCTCATGTTTGGGTTTTCAATTTATTCCTTGGTCTAAATATCTAGGTTTTTTCCAATGCCATATTGTTTTTATTATTGTGGCTCTGTAATGTATCTTAAGATCTGGAACTGTAGTCCTTCCAGCATTATCCCTTTTGCTCAGAATTGGTTTGACTATCATGTGGTTCCACATGAACTTTAAGATAGTTTTTATTATTATTATCTCTACAAAGAATGAGATGGAGATTTTGGTTGGGATTACATTGAGTCTGCAAATAGACTGATACAATGGTCATTTTCACAGTGTTAATCTACTAATCCGTGATTATGGAATGTTTTTCTATTGTCCAGTCTCTTTCTCTGTCTCTTTATTCAAATATTTCTCTGGAAGGTTTCATTCGAGAACTCCTTTACTTACTTCATTAGGTTTTTTCCTACATATTTTATTTGTCTTTTAGGCTATTATGAAAAGAGCATGTCAGTAAACTCTTTCTCTGTATGTTTGTTTCTGGTGTTTAAAAAAACTTTTGCTTTGTGCAAATTGATTCTGAATCCTGCTATATTGCTGGAAAATAACCAGGTGTTGCTGCATTAATAAATACATTTTGAAGATTTTCCTTTCCTCCAAGTATGTGTAATAGCTTTGAGAACTTGATACTGGCTCATGTTGCAATATTGGAAAAATTCAGGGTGAAGTTACTCATTCCTGAACTTTTCCACAGAGATGTTTTTATGCTGTCTGAAGCTTGCCCATTAGATTGTATGCAATTTTAGCTCAAATTATCTAAAAGTTTTAAATAAGTGTAGGATAGGAAGTCATTTTTTTCTATGAACATTTTATTCAGTTTATCAGTTTTTTCTTCATAACATTCCCTAGTCATCCTTTGTATTTCCACAATACTAAATTTAATCTGTTTTCAATATTAATTTATCATTGACTTCTATTTTATTGGTAAAGTTCTTATACTTTTTATCATATTTACTTATTTTATGGACTGGGAGGAAAGGGTAAGTGCACACATGCCACAGCGTATGTTTGGAAGTCCTAGTTCAGAAACCTGTTGCAGTTCTGTCTTCCCTTCTTGTAGGTGCTGGAGACTGAACACAGGTCATCATGTTTGGTGGCATGCCCTTTCCTCTCTCAGTTGTCTCCCTGGCCTCAAATTTGATAATTTTCAAATAACCAACCTTTTTTTCTTATCTTTTCTGTTACCCAAGATTTATTATATTCTCTCTGATGCTTGCTTCCTTCAATGAATTCTATGCTTAGTTTATAGTTTCTTTCTCTCTCTCTGTCTCTCTCTTATGTATGTGTGTGCATGTGATTGTTTGTACTGTGTGTGCCACGGTGCTTGTGTGAATGTGTGGAAGTCAAAGGACATGCTCTGTGCCAGTATTTGCCTTCCAAAATGCTTGAGACAAGGTCTCATGGTCATAGCTTCATATTGGTGACCTGAGCTTAGGGGATGCTGCTTCTGCACTTTCTGCTTTACAGTAGCCATGCTGAGGTTACAGATATCCCCTCCTCCATCTGTCCTTCCCATGGGTGCTGAGGTCCAAACTTCTCAAGCTTATACGCCGAGTGCTTTATCCACTGAGTTATCTCATTAGCTTTACTATATTTTTAAGTGCTGAAGAAATAATAGTTTTTTTATTGTAACTAAAATGCATTTTGAGGAGATTGGCACTAATTAATCATAAATATTTCTCATAGAGATGCATTTTGTTAAATCCCACATTTTTTTATGTTTTCCTATTTAAACATGCCTTCACCTCTCACCTTCTTCAGTGAAACAGTATTCTGGATCATGTCACTCAGTTTCTACACATTTGTGTCATTTTCCAACATTTGTTATGAATTTCTACATTTATTATTTGTGCTTAAATAAAAGACAGGTCATGTATTCAAAATATTTGAATTTTTAACATTTGTGACCTGATAAGTAGCTTAAGAAAAACATTTTATATTCCATTAAAATTATATTGTATTTTGCATCTGTTGGAGAGAATAGTCAGTAGATGTTTACTAGGCACATAAGATAATTTTACAGTTCCCATGAGCCTTTAGGATCTTTCCATTAATGAAAGCTGAGTACTGAGGCCTTTTACCCTCTGACTATTGTATGAGAGCTCAGATTTCCCTTTAGATCCAATTGTGTTATTTTGTTATATTTGATTTTCTGACATTAGTTGCATGTAGTCTTCTATCTTCTTGTTAAATCAATTGCATGATCATTTCATAGCAGCCTTATTTGTTTTTCCTGTAGTTTGTTTTAAAGTCAGATAAAAATAGCTACTTCTACTTGATTTAGGTTTTATTTAACGGGAATGTAATATTCAATCACTTTTTACTTATAAAGTGAATTTCTAGTAGGCAGCATATTGTTGGATTTTGGTCATTGTTTTAAATTTCAGATAGCAAATTTATACCTTTAAATTGGAGAGTTTAGTATATTTACATTCAAAGTATTCTTCTCCATTATCGTTATCATCATCATCATCATCAACAACAACATTTTTAGTGGTACTGGAGATTGGACCCAGGGTCCTGTGGCTGGTAGGCAACTCCTTTACCACAGATCTATGTTCTGAGTCCTTGGGGTTATTATTAACTGGTAAAAACACTTGTCATTTGTTTTCTGGTTATTTTGAATAATCTTATTCTTTGCTGTATTGTTCATCTTTGTTCTTTAATATTGTAATGTTTGATACTTTCTATTTTGCGTTTATGTATCTATCTATTCTATTAGTGAGATGTGCTCTTAAAATAAATGTTATCATTTACATTTGAATGTAGATGTCTCTTGAAACTATTTTTTAAAATTTAACTTGGAGTCATAAGCCTCTATTTTTAACATTTCTGAAGGTTAGCATTGCCATATATAGCACACATGGTTGCTAGTTATTTCCTTTCATAACCTGGAATATATCATTGCATCCTTTCCGGCTTTATAGAGCTCTGCTGAGAAACCTCTCTGCTAGTCTGAAAAGCTGCTGACAAATGTGACCTGCTACTTTTCTGTAGCAAATTTATAGTTTTTTTGCTTTGTCTTATCCTTCTTACAACAACAACAACAACAACAACAACAACAACAAAAAATCCTGGTTATGTAAGTTCTGTGGTTTATAAGTCTCCTCTGCCTGGATACCTAAGTCTTCTCCAAGAGTTGAGAAGTTTCTTAATATGTTATTTAAAAGGTTTTCTGTGCTCTTAACTTTTTCATCTTTGGGTACTCCAAAGACAAGGATATTGGTTTAATAGTATCTCATCCCTGTGACCAAATAATCGAGAAGAAGCAAGGATTTATTTTGGTGATAGATTGACAGATTTATTTTGGTTACACAGTTCATCCTAGTAGGGAGGTTATAGTGTCATGAACAGAAGATGACTGTTCACATCCTGTCTGTAGTCAGGAAGCATAGAGAGAACAGGAAATAAGACTGAGCTAAAAAGCTGCAAAACCCACCCCCAGTGACCACTTCCTCCAGCAAGGATCCACCTCCTAACAGGTTCTACATCCTTCCCAAACAGCACTAGTAGCTGATGTTCATGCATTCAGCCACAAGAGACTATTGAGGACATTTCATATTCAGACCACAACAGTATCTCAAAGATATTGAATGCATACTTTAAAAAATGTTTTCCCCTTTTCTTACCTTGTTCTTTCTTCTCTTCCTTTCCTCTTTTATAATTTCAAAAGACCCAAGGTTTTTTCCCCTGTATTTTTGTGTGTATGTATGCATGTTCATGCCTGTGTATATGTATGTGAATGCACATGAGCATAGCATGTGAATGGAGGTGAGATGATAATTTTGGGACTCAGATCTCTATCATGTGGGTTCTCGAGATTAAACTCAGGTTGTCAGGCATGGCATTGAGTGCCCTTTACCTATTGAGCTATCTCTCTAGCCAGAGATCTGGTTTCTAGTTCATATAGTCTTTCTTCTATTTGATATAGTATTTTGTTGAGGCTTTCAACCATATTTAAATCTGTCTGGTTAAATCATCTCATTTTTAATATTGCTGACCAGTTGTTTACAAACTCCATTTTGAATTATTTTCTCATACATGTACTATACTGTCTGCCAAGTTTCCTCTATCTATATTCTCTTGGATCTCATTAAGCTTTTTAATAACTGTATTAAATTCTTTACCAGGCACCTCAGTTGGATTTTTATTAACTTCATTATGAGAATTGCCTTTGGTGGTATATGTTATCATTTTTATTTTTCTTCATATTTCTTGTGTTCCTACCCTGAGATTTGTACTTCCCACAAATCAGGCATCTAGGTATAAGGTGTGAAGCCAGAAAGTAAAATGCATTCAGATATCTTTACAGGGAGATGCAGTGGTGAACACTGTAGCATGCCCACCTGGCAGGCAGAACATGTTCAGATGAGTCATGATTTGGGAAGCTGTAAGTGGTGTGGCAGCAGGAACTGGACTCTTCTCTGTTGCAACTGGGATAGCATTTGTAGCCAGAAGTTTTCTGAACTGTCAGGGCCTGCAGTTCATAGGAATCTCTCCTACTCCTGGTCCTGCAGCTGTTTATAAAATTCAGAGGCTTATATTAATTACAAACTCATTAGCCTATGGCTCAGGTTCATTACCAACTAACTCTTACAACTTAACTCAACCCATTTTCGTTAATCTACGTATAGCCGCATGGCTCCATGGCTTGACCTGTGTCCCATTATATCTTCTTTCTTTGGGCAGCAGCCTCCAGCTTCTCCTTGACTCTGTCCTTCTTCCTCTGTTATCTCTGCTTGAATTTCCTGCCTGCCTCTAAGCTGCCTTACCGTAGGCCAAAACAGCTTCTTTATTAATAAATGGTAATAATGTATATTCACAGCACACAAAAGGACATCCCACATCAGTAATCATCTAAGTGGACCTTGGCCCTTTCTGCCATGTACACACAAGAACAGTGTACTGCTTGGGTATGAGTCAAAGCAGCATACAGCTAAAGTCAGGCAAAGCTTCTCAAAGTCTTCTTTGGAAGTAGGCATCCAGAGCCAGTGATAGTTAAAATACTAGAGCTGTAGTCATGCTTAAGGCCTCCTAAAGACCCATGTGCTGAGTAGGAGCAGAACAAAGGTTCTACCACCCTCACTGCACCAATAGCACTTGTGCATGGTCTATAAGGCCATTCTTATTCAAACCACAACATTCCACTCTCTGGCCCTCTTATGCTTTATGCTTATAGCCATATCATAATGCAGAAACACAGTCAAAACTCCCCATATTCTGTAATAGTCTCAACCCTGTTTCAAGTCCAACATCCAGTCTCTTCTGAGACTCACAACAATCTCTTAACTGTAATTCCCGGTAAAATCAAATAATTTAAAATTAGATCAAATACTTCCCACGTACAACAGTCCAGTATGCACATTACCATTCTAAAACATAGGGAAGGAAGCACAGTGCCGAAATACTGTACCAAAGCAAGACCAAAACCCAGATGGGAAAACTTCAAACTGCATCTCCATGTCTGATGTCCAAGTATTCTTCAGATATTCAACTCCTTTAGCTTTTTTGGTTACAATACAATCATTTCTCATGGGCTATTCTTACTCCCTGTTAGCAGCTTTCCTGAGCCAGTATCCCATGACTCTGGTATCTCTAACATCGCCAAGACAATCCTGGTTTCACCTTCAGAGTTTCACACATGGCCCCTTCAGGTAGGGACTTCCCTGACACATGCCGGTCCTCCATAATCTGGACTCTAACGCCAGAGCCACTTGGCTGAAGCTACTAAATTCTGCTGCTTTCTGGGGCACAACTGGTTCAAATATATTTTCACAAACTTTCTGTTTTTGATGGTTTCCTTTACTGCCTAAGCTTAGTTGTCCTCAAATCTGTATAGCAGGCTGGCTTCAAACTCAGAGATCACATGCCTCTGCCTCCCCTACGTGCTGGTATGAAAGGCATGCACCACCACACCTGGCCCTAAACTTTCCTGTTTTCATTTTTATAAGATGAAAGCCTAGCAGAGTGGGGTCTTGTCCTGAAGTCACTAATCCCTTTTATCCATTTAACATCAAGTTTTTCTTTAAACTTTTCATCTCCTTGAGCACTGGACCTGACTCCATTATACTTCCTGGTATTCCTTTTCTCCTAAAACAGTACTCTATGTGTGTTCCTTGCTCTGTTTTCCATTTTTTCTTTAAAGATCTGCATTAAGACTGGTCATTAATAGCCAAACAACCTGGTCAATACTAACAGCCAGGTTGTCTTAAATTCTTTGACAAAGCTACTGATCTCTTCAATTTAGCCTCTGGCAGATTGTTGGGACAAGGACAGAAAGTAGCCATATTCCACATTCTTTCCCAAAATATCACAAGAATGGTCTGTAGGTCACATACTAACATGTTTCTCCTCTGAAACCTCCTGAGCTGGGCTATCACAGTTCAACTCACCCTCAGCATCACTGTCTGCAAAGCTCCCACTAATGTGACCCATTGAAACCTATTTAGAGCATTCTACTGCTTTTCTAACCCAAAAGTCTCACCATTCACTTTCCTCCAAATAAAAGCACAGCTTGGCCTAACATAGCAATACCTTAGTCCCTGGTATAAGCTTCTGTCTCTGTTAGGGTTTCTATTGCTGTGAACAGACATCATGACCATGGCAATTCATGTATACATTAAAATTTTAACTGAAGCTACCTTGAAGGTCCAGAGGTTTTTTAGTACATTATTGTCATGTGGGGAAGCATGGTGTTGTAAATGCAGATAAGATACTAGAGGGGCTAAGAGTTAGTTCTCAATCTAGATCAGCAGGCAGCAGTAAAAAAGAGATGGATGCACTGGCCCTGGCTTGAACATTTGAAACTGCAAAGCCCACCACCAGTGACAGACACACTTCCTCCAACTAGAGTACAACACCCTGGTGACCAAACATTCAAATCTATGAGTCTTTGGGGACCAGTTGTATTAGGACCACCACAAACCCTGGAGTTTTGACTCCAGCTCAAAAACACACTGCTAGCATTACTCGCCTCAGAGAGCAAGCTCCCTTTCTGTGACATGTTCGCCATCACTGTGTCACAGTACTTATCCCCTCTACTGATGAACAATTAGTGTGTTTGAGTCAGCCACTACATTTGGTCCTGTGGTGTTTACCTAGTGCTATCCATGGAGCCACTGGAGCTGAATGTGTGTGGACTTTTACATGGGAAGCTGGGGGGATGGAAGCTATTATTCTGCTAGAGTAACCTCATTGTTATGATGACTCCTGGGTCCCTGGAAGATCATGTGAGACCCTTTTCCAAAGCCAGGCTATTGTGCAAGTCTTACATTACTCATCTATAAGGATGCTAGCCTGTGGACCGGTATGGTAGATTCCTCCTTCCCTCCCTGCCTCTGCATAGGGAAGACTTCCTCTGGAGGCAAGTCAGATGACACAATACTTTTTTCTTACTATGATGTGGTCTTAGATCTCTGAATCTTACAGGGTTTCCTGTCTATCTCTTGCTCATTTTCAGTGTCATACATGGCTACCCACCTGAAAGTGTGGCTACCCAGCTGTTACTGTGGTTCTTCTTTGTGGAGGATGTGAGTGATGGACACTTGTATCTAGCCATCCTGAAGTTCCCCAAAGTCACTTATCTGTTACCTATTTGCAAAGCTACTCATTTCCCTAAATTGTCTAATACTTTTCCTTTATTGTCCTTATTTTAAAATATGTATCATCAACCCAACTGTTATTTACATTTAGGGTGAATTAAGACTCCATTTGTTTTCATACTGTTGGCAGTCAGTTATACAAGGGTACTTTATTTACCATACCACAAAGAAAAGGTTTTTCCACAAATAGAAGTCATCTGTCTTAAATATAAAGTTTCCATAATTATAAGGCACACGTCTGACTTTTAAATTTTGTGCCAACACTATTCACCCATTCCTTGTCCACGTCCTTCTGTGTTTAGGAGCTAGGAAGACAACTTTGTGGAAACTTTTCATGCTTGGAAGGTCAAGAGCTGTGGGATGGTCCTTTCCTACACTATGAATATGTGTTTCTACTGCTGGTTAACAAAAGAAGCTGTTTGGCCTATGATAAGACAGGATGCAGCCAAGCAAGAAATCCAAGAGACAGCGGAAGTGTTTTGAGCTGCCCAATTGAGCAAGAGGTAGTAGAACACAGTCAAAGCCACAAAACACATGGCAATACACAGATGAATAGGTATAGGTTAATTTAAGATGTAAGAGCTAGCCATCAAGAAGCCTAAGCCATAAATCAGTTTGTAATTAATATTAAGCCTCTGCTTGGTTATTCAGGTACTGATATCGGTGGGAGGCATTCGTCTAGCTACAGTTAAGGCCAGTCTTTTGCTGTTCTAATTTTCTGGTTAATTTTCTGTATTTGTCCAGAAGAATGTAGACACCACTTTACCTGGATATAAAAATACAGATGGGCAGAAGTTAGGTAGTTGGTAAGGGACAAGGAGGGGGGAGGGAATTGTTCAAGGAAAAGGAAGTAGAAAATATTGTTACAAAGAGAATAGGAGGGTTAAATAAGGAGGGAGATTGGAAGGCAGAGTAAAGGAGGGGAATGTGGAATGAGAGGGATAGCTGCCAGCAAAGGCCTTTTGGAAAGCCATATGGAAACCAACTCCGGTAGAATTTCTCTCTGTCTCTGTCTGTATGTCTGTTTCCCTCTCTGTGTATGTAAGAAATTTAAACCGAATCACCATACAATTGGAAGAGACAATGCCCCAAATAAGAACGTTATTTCACTAAGTAAAACTTGTAGTGCCAGGAATGGGTTACATTCAAAAGAGATAGCATGTAAACACTGAGAAAGGGAAGTGGAGAAAAAGCCCTACACCTAACCCAATAACGTATTTGCAATGATGCCTAGTGAGGAAAGAAAAATCAGTATTCTCCAATGGAGAGTCACTGGATGTTTTAGTTATGGTTTTTATTGCTGCAATGAAACATCGTGACCCTCTGAAAAAAAATGGAAGGGAGAGGGTTCATATAGTTACTCTTCTGTATAGCTACTCACCATTGCAGGAAATCAGGACAGGAACTCAAACAGGGCAGGAACCTGGAGGCAGGAGCTGATGTAGAAGCCATGGAGGGATGCTGCTTATTGGCTTACTTCCTGCAGCTTGCTTAACCTGCTTTCTTATAGAACCCAGGACCACCAGCCTAGGAATGGCATCACCCACAGTGGGCTGCCCTCCCCCCCCATTGATCACCAGTTGGGAAAATGCCTTACAGCTGAATCTCATGAAAGGCATTTTCTCAACTGAGGCTCCTTCCTCTTTGACTCTATCTTGTGTCAAATTGACATAATTGCCATACTTTGGAGCAGGAACAGTTAGTTGGCCAACAGAAAATGAACTCCATGACGTGTGTGTATGTTACAATATCTTACCTTTGTTTTGGCCTTTGTTTTTTGTTTTTATTTTTTGAGAAAAAAAAAAAGAGAATATAAAGTTGGTTGGGTAGGAAGGTAGTAGGATTTGGCAGGAGTTGAAGAAAAATGTATTGTATATGAATTTGTTTTTAAAGATGGTTTTCACAGTTCGTTAGTAATATTGTGGAGTAGTCATTTCTCCAAGAACAATGCTTGTCTCTTCTCTGGATTTGCATCGGATCCTTCAAGATTTTTATAATTTTCTTCATACCTTTTATATGATTAATATTTGTAAGAATTAAAAATTTTTATAGTTGCTATGAATCTTTGCCCTCTGTGGTTTGAATAGATATAGACTAGGTCAACAGAGAGTGACATTTTTAGTAAGTATGGCCTGGCCTGTTTGGAGTAGGTATGACCTTGTTGGAAGAACTTTGTCTTGGGACTGGGCTTTGAGGAAATGCTCAAGCTTGGCCTAATGTTGCTCTGTCTTCCTGCTGCCTGCCCATCCAGATATAGAACTCTCGTCTCCTCTAGCACCATGTCTGCCTGCATGCCGCCATGCTTCCCTCCATGATGACAATGGACTAAACTTCTGATAGTGTAAACCAGCCCAATTAAATGTTTTCCTCTATAAGAGTTGCCATGGTGTCTCTTCACAGCAATAGAAACAAGTTCTTACCAGGAGCTTGGGTACTTCTGCGATAGGCCTGATCATGCTTTTGTGTAGAGGAATATGCAACAACCTGGGATTTTTGGACTAGAAAAACAGCTGGATACTTTAAGTGGGACTTTGTGGGCCATATCAGTAGGAGCAGAGAAGACAAAGGAGCAGAGAACAAATAGATTCTGATGGCCTGGCTCCAGAGGGTTCCAGAGAAGAACATTAATTGGTAAGTGGCCTAGATCTGTCCTTGTGATAATCTGGTGAAGAATGTGGCTGTTTTCTGTCCTTCCCCCCTAAAATCTGCTGAGGCAAACTGAAGAGTTTTTGATTGAGTGTTGGTAGAAGAGACTTTAAAACAGCCTAGTATTGACTGTTTACTAGCGGCCAGTCTTATTCAGATCTATAATGCAAAGGAGCAAGCTGAGTAGAGAAAAATAGAAACTAAGAAAATGTATTGTTTGAGGAGAAAGGGAACACCAGGAAACAATGGAGTTAAATCCTGTGTTCAAGAAGATAGATTACTGATTAAAGAAAACCTGGTGCTAAAAAAAAATAAAGGGAGTGGTGACCTCATGACAGGATCCCACCCAGCTAAGGTTTCAACTCATGAAAGGGAGTTAAAGAAACGCTTAGGGGCAGGCACCAGGACTCATGTCTTTAACACCAGCATTTGAGGTAGGCAGAGGCATTTGGATTTCTGAGTTCAAGGCCAGCCTGGTCTCTTCACTGTAGAAGGCTCTGGTTTAGCTTCTATCTGGTTTAGCTTTTTGTCTGTTCTTCTCATCCTTCTTTTCTAAGTCTTTGCCTACTTCTGCTTCTACCTGAAGAGGAACTCAGCTGGGCTTGTGGCTTTACAATGCTCAGTGATTACTTCAGCAGTGACCAGTATGAAGAAGGAATTGTGTTACGTGTTGGACACCAGGAAGGACTTGTTTTAATGTCATTTAGGATCAAGCAGGGAAAGTAAGTCACATGTGAATCATCTGGCCACTATTAAGACGGACAGTAAGTAGACTACTCGTCATTTGGGAGCTTCTGAAGAACTCTTAGGTCAGCTTAGGGAGAGAATATGTAACTTGCTGTAGGGAAACAGACTCATAGACGTTCTACTGGTGAGCAAGGTATCACAAACCCAGAAAGATAAGCAGAGGATGTACTCACTCATTAGTAGACTTTAAACAAAAAGCAAAGCCTGTCTAAGCTGCAAACCACAACCACTGAACAGCTTGGCATCTGAAACACCTTGGACTGGCACCTTGGAGCCCACTCCCTCCAGAGGAACACCTGACCCAGTCTTGATGTTGGGGTGAGGAAAGGGGATCTGCCTAGAGTGGATGCTGAACTAAGCCACCTTGGGACCTTGGGACCTCTTGTCCTTGCTGGGGAGGAGATAAAGTGATGGGGAGAAGAAAGAGTGATTGGGAGGGGCAGGAGGGGGAAGGGAGTTTGAACAAGGGGATACATGTATAAAAAATGAGACCGTATTCATAATAAAAAAAGAAAAGATCAGGGCACTTAACTATAAATGGCAGTGGGGAACTTGGAAGGAGAAAAGGAGACAGAGGATGGAGCTAAAGCCAAGAAGAGGCACGTGTATTCCTTCCTCACCCATGTCAGAGTCACAAAGATAAGCACACAAGAGATGCACAGTACTATACAGGGTCCTGACACAGTGAGTCCACCCAGGCAAGTAGTAATCTCTATCTCAATTTTACACAGAAAGGAAAGACAAAAGAAATAAGGAATTTATCTACAGTATGTGACAATGTTTTCCTATGTGTTAATGCCCTGACATGAGAAATAATTTATTGAAAGTCCTGAGTTACAATACCTAACTGTAAAATTCCCCTTTCACCTTGTCTCTTAAGATGTAGAACTTGATTTGTGTACTGAAATGAATGATAAAGTCAGTTCTGATGTGAATAATAAAGTCAGTATATAAAGTAAGTAAACCTCTCAAAACTAAACGTTATGGTAGAAGTTTTCACATTCTCAGAAGGCAGTCAAGTAAATCATTTTAAAGAACACCCTAAAGTTCATATGATAAATTTGAGAAACTCTAAAATTATTTTCTACTTTGACTTAAAAAATTAACCGCACGAATGGCTAAACTTGTTAGACTTTTAAACATTTATGCCTGGCACTGACTTTTCAATGAATACATGGATGTTTGAAATAAAATTTACAACTAACACTAAAATGTGGTTAAAACTGACTATTTTACAATTGTGAACACATACCCACACTCACATAATTAAACCAAAGTTTCCTTAATATAAGTCATGGGTTAGAAAATTAACTAACAAATATCTGATAAAATAAAGTTTCCTCTCCTAAAATCTTCTAACCTCCAGCTGACAGTAACCCTCACGTAGGAGAACATTAACTATATCAATTACGGATGATTTTATTAGCAGCCCATGGCAGCAACAGGAATAGAACCTACTGCCTTAAAACAGAAAAATGAATATCCCCCTTATAAGGTTTCATTATCTTCTATCCAATGACATAAAGAGAGACAGTGAAGAGACTAGTGAGCTGTGTTTTGTAATATAATGCACATTGAAAACCAAGCCATGAAACCCTCAAGCCTCCAGAGTGACGGTTACCCTTGACTGTCTAATGGTTTCTTCAGAATATATAAGAGCTGTTTCTGTAGATTCGGAGCCAAGCAAAACTGGTAGATTTGAGGAGGTAGGGGGAGAGAGGATTACAGATACTCATATTTACAGTACTCATTTTTTATTTTTATATATTTATATTAAGATTATTGTACAGTTTTTGAAGCTAATAACAGAACCCTTTTGCATGTGTATTTAAAGCATAACAAAATACAAGGTATTTCACAAAAGAAGTTCATATTACAGTACTATGGAAATAGAAGGCAAAGAATATGAGCACTTGTGGGTTATGAACAATACATTCAATTTAAAGAATAAACATTTCATGTGAATAACAGCATTTTGGTTATAATAAATACAGGACAAGTTAAGAGCAACACCCGAAGCATATGGATACAAAGGTGCTTTGTAATGGACACTCTAAAGAACAGTAGAGCAATCATGCCTCGGTAGCATCTCACTAAATTTACAATCACTGCACATTGTGCACTGCGGGTGGGGGTGCCCTTCATTCACCCCACACCTCAGCATACCAACCAGCTACTGCACATTCTCCCCTGGGTAACTGGTATCAATGTTTAAATAAGGTTTAGAATCAGCTGTACCTTTTATTTGACCTATTACTCAAATCAATTCAAATATTTAACTTAATATAAAATTTACTCATAAACAGAAAGAGAATATTTTACAGGTGATTGTTAAAGTTAGAACTTCTAATCAATTCCATCACTGTTTGCAAATATCCCACTAAATTTGGTTTTGAACAATGGTTTCTTTGTGGGGAAATATGAACACTTGAATTAAAAAAAAAATATTTGAAAGGAAGTTTCCTCTTGTAGAAAATTACAGTGGGCATCCCTGACCATTCTACAGCTCTTTTTAGGAGACCAATTCATAAAGCAAAGTCACTACAGGGGTTAAATCAGTGAGTTTAGAACCTTGTATTTTAAAAAAACTGTAAGAAAACCATTGTTGTAGGCAGGGGGGTATTTCATCTTACTCAATCCGGTGACATTACAATGGACAAACACAAAATGGCCAACGGAAGTAGCACTCCTCACACTTCTGGGCACTTCTATTGAAGCCCAGTGTAAATGCTACGAGCCACCAAGACCTGGGAGGCACCCTGTTCAAGCCTTGTGACAAAGACTATCCAGATTTCCTGTCAAACTCAAGATGAAATTATCCCCAAGTAAAATGAGAAAACAGACATTATTCATTGAGAACAACTATAGGAACAACACTATGTGAGAAACGAGACCATGAGTTCTACCCAAGTACCTGCTCCCTAAACATGGGCTGCCAAAGTGGCAGGTTAAATGTCCCCTAGGTTCTAGCATGGCACACACAGCAACTGCCATGACTAATACTCAAATTCTGTGAGGAGACTGGTTGGTACTAGGATGAAGACATTCAGGAAAACAGGCCTCCTCCTCAGCAGGGTTTCCTAATTTCTCCAAAAGCATCTCCTAAAAAACTTTCCATTTCCTTAACTGAAAGGAGCTTCACCATGTCGGTTATCTTCAGGCACAAATACAGAACTTTGCTCCACAGCATCTCCACCAAAATGTTACTCTCACATCAGTCTGTCTGTAGTCAGGGCCAGTCTTCATGTCCATAAACATATTCTAAAATTATATCCTTGTCGAATGATTCAGAACTATCGACTTTCTTAGGCACATTGTAATACACATCTTTCTTCCTAACAAGATAAAAACACATGCACACAGAGTGGCCCAAAAGTTAAAAAACAAAACAAAACAAAACAAAACTTCAATCTAAGAAAAGTGTTGGCATACTAAATATCTTTTAAAAAGAGAATTAATTCTGTTCTCAAAAAATCTGAAGCATTAATGGATAAAATGCACACATAATATAAATAACTTGAAGAATAAAAAAAAATCTGAAGGGGATTGATCAAAACCTCAATACAATCTATGAATAAACATATGTTTACATTTCAGTGTACAGTTATGAGTTAAATGTATTTAGATTTATAAAGAAATTGAATTATAGTTACTGCATGATTATTCCAAGAATATTCTTCAAATGTACAATAAAAACACACAAAGCCTTGGGCAATGTGCAACTTTAAAAATGACTATTACACCAAACAAATCCTTAACCCCTTTTAAAATGGACTCATTTATACCATTTAAATTCAGAGAGACTTTCAAAGGTATTAAAACATAAAACTTTCAGTGTCTGAATCACATTTTATCCCCTACCTTTTCACATTTAATAGTTACATTTTGAATGTATAAACTAAGAATCTTAAATGTTTCTCAAATAGTTTGTCTGTATTTATCATAAGAATTACATTTAAAAACTAAGAACTAAAGCATATACTTCAAACTTAAAAAAAAAAAATCATGTAAGTTCACAATTGTGTCCACTGCAATGCCCATAAGTAACTTCAAAGCAAACAGGTCACATGATCAGGTCCTTTCTTCAGGTTCTCCATCTCTCCCGATGTGTGCCAACATGTTTCTTCACCATTTGGCACTGACAATTTATGAACACAATTTATTAGCAGAAAACTGCAAACGATCCTCAAACCATAAGCCATTATAAACTATTGTATTTGCACTCGTAATGAAATCTGAGTGAATCTGCAAGGAGATCGAGCCTAGTAGAAAATAAAGCTCATATGGAAATCGGTTAAGGATTCAAAGCACATTACTCTGACATATTAATCTTAACACCCAGACAAAAACAGGGAGGTATGATTTGCACAAAAATACTTTTTAAGTTATTTTGGTTGCCTTCTTCATGGTTTTGCAGTTTAGCTGCTTGCGGTACATGCATGCATTCTCTTTGCTACGTCATAAACGTAGGTGATGTCTGGTCGCTTCTCTGGATCTGGGTTGATGCATATATTAACTAACTGTCGTAGCTGAAGAGACAAAATAAAACTTAAAATTAGCCTTAATTTTGAACAAAGCAATTTTGAATAGTTAGCTAGACGGCTTCTAGATAATTGTAGATTATGCAAACATGTACCCAATCTAGAATTTAATACATTAGTTTTGGCAAGTGTATGTTTTCATAAAAGGAGATGAGACTACATGTTTGTCAGATACATTTATCATGAATTATTTTGTAGGAAGAAAATATATACTTTAGTAGTCAGTTTATTTTCTTTTCCATAAATTGCAAGCATGGTAAGTATTATAAAATTTACTCCAATTCTTAACTCTGTGAAATAGTATTTAAATGTTCCCACTTTGTAACGAAGACAGTTGAGATCTGTCTATATACCAGGAAAAAGTTTCCCACAAGTTAAGAAATCTTCCTTTTCATATTCATTAGTTAGAATATTGGGTTTTATTAATTCCAGTAACCTTTGTTTGGCAAAATATATATCTACTTGTAACAGCACCTATCAACAGTAAGAGCAATAGTATCTTCATACATGGATCTTTTTGCCCAATCCCTGTCCTGTTGTCCTTAGGAGTAATTTAGACTTTTTGGCATGGACATCAGCATAGTACTTAATGAGTTATTAAATTCTTGCATTTCTTCATTGCAGAGATACAGATAAACTCTATGGGCTGAACTTGATGGTACTGTGAAGAGGAGGCCAGGGAAATGTTATGTGAGGAGGCTGGGTGGGCAGGAACAGCAAGTGAGATCAGGCATGGTGAAGGGGGCAAGGGCAGAAGGCAGCAAGCAGCCTTGCTGAATGAACCTTGCAGCCCTGTTCCCTTGTCTCTGCAAGTTTATTTCTCTACCTAATAAATAGTAAGACTACTCATCCATTGTTGGTGGGAGTGTAAGCTTGTTCAGCCACTCTGGAATGCAGTATGTGGTTTCTCAGAAAACTGGGAGTCAATCTCCTCAAGGATCCAGCAATACCACTATTGGGCATATACCCTAAAGATGCACATTTGCATCCCAAAAACATTAGCTCAACTATGTTCATAGCAACATTATTCATAATAGCAAGAAACTGGAAACAACCTAGATGTCCCTCAACTGAGGAATGGATTAACAAACTGTGGTACATCTATACAATGGAGTACTACTCAGCAGTAAGAAAAAATGATATCCTCAAATTTGCAGGCAAATGGATGGATTTGGAGAATATCCTCCTGAGCAAGGAATCACAAACCCAGAAAGATAAGCAGGGGATGTACTCACTCATTAGTGGACTTTAAACAAAAATCAAAGAACACCCAAGCTGCAAACCACAACCCCTGAACAGCCAGGGATCTGAAGCACCTTGGACTGGCACCTTGGAGCCCAAGCACTCCAGAGGAATACCTAACCCAGTCTCGATTTTAGGATGAGGAAATCAGACTTGCCTGGAGTGGATGCTGAACTAGTCTACCTCGGGACCTCTTGCCCTTTCTGGGGAGGGAATGGGGGGAGAAGAGAGACTGACCAGGACGGGTCAAGAGGAATAAGGGAATTTGAACATGGGGATACATGAAAAAAAAATGAGACTTTATTCTATAAAAATAAAAAAAAGTAAGACTAGAGCTAATCATCAGAAATGCTATCCCATTTCCAATTCCTTAATTAATAATGCTATCAGAAGAAAACATAATGAGTTAGCTTTAGCCACATAAGGAAATCACAATGTTGGATGTGGAATTTATTATATCTGCAGAAAAGGTGTGACAATATCAACTTATTTTCCTTTCCAAAGACCGTGGAATGGTACTGAAAGTGATTAAATAATTTGGCAAAATATAAGATATTTTATTATGTTGACTTAATAATAATAAAAAAGGCTGGCATTTTACCAGTTAAAGACAAATGCATCCAGTTATGTACAATACAGAAAGCGTAGGAAAAGCCCTTAGATGATGATTCTTATGTTGAAGAAAGACAGCTAGCCCTACAAGGTCACCAAGCTGTCAGGAAATAAGAATGAGACAGGAAACAGAAGAGGTGACAGGAGATGGTAAGTAGGGTACACAAACTCATCATAGTCAACCAAAGTATCAGTGGGCAGAATAACAATTTGCTTCTTAACACTGCCACACTGTACACACTCGTTCAGAAACCACCCCGGTCTTGCAAGGGACTTCAGAGCAGGGTGCACTCTACAGCCAATTAACAAATAGCCAGCTCTTACACCAGGAAGAGAAATCAAGCAAAACCAGAGGAAGGCAGAAGGCAAGCATGGCTGAAGACAGATCTTCCTGGGGCACTTCAAAGGAGCAAGGACTAGCAACAAGGAGAAACAGAGGTATCATGAGGGAGCAGCTGAGCAGCATACTGTCCAGATGACAGCCACACGGGGACAGCCCAAAGGACCTCAGAGGCCACTGTAGATGAAGATGATGCAGAATAAGCAGTGCTTGCTTTTCCCTCTCCTTCAATATGCTCAATCTCCACCAATAAGAAAATTGTCATTTTCTTAATGACAAAGAAAGAAAAGGTTCTTCTTTGTTAGTGGGATTATTGACAGAATTATCACTGTCAGAAATAAAAAAAAATATGGAATACTCAGGCCTCAACATACTTAAATGAAATGTTACCTATTTTGCTGTGCATTTTTGTATGACTTAACACATTCAATCTTCCCAACAACACTACAAGACTGTTACCAATGCAGTGCCACTTTATAAAGTAGTTATAGTCCAAGACCAAAATGGCTTTAGAAGGCAGGGGGCAGATTTGAAATTAAATGGACTCATTTCAGGCACAGGCTTTTAAATAAGATCTATGTTACTATCATAGAAAAACTCTAACTTGGTCTACAGGTTTCTCTGTGACCACCTCTGAGTAAGGCTGTGATGGCCTTTCATACAGTGAAAGGCAGACTGTAGGCTATTTGCTTCTCAAACACTGCCAGGAGTGACAATGAATATAAGTTGCTGTTGCATCATAGCAATGGGAACCCTACGGCCAAAAGCTAGTTGGGGAGGAAAGGGTTTATTTGGCTTACACTTCATATTGTAGTCCATCACTGAAGAAAGTCAGGACTGAAACTCAAACAGGGCAGGAACCTGGAGACAGGAGCTGATGCAGAGGCCATGGAGGGTGCTGCTCACTGGTTTGCTCCTCATGGTTTGCTCAGTCTTTTTTATAGAAGCTAGGCCCACCAGCCCAGGGATGGCCCTACCCCCAATAGGCTGGGCCCTCCCCTATCATTCACTAATTAAGAAAGTGGCTCATAAGCATTTTTCTCAATGGAGGTTCCCTCCTTTCAGATGATTTTAGCTTATATCAAGCTGATATAAAACTATACAGCACATTGAGGCTCGAACATTAGTGGTTCTTCATTTACAGTTCATAGAACAATTTGGATCAAAACAAAACAATCCATTTTGTCTAGGATTCTGTAGAAGGCATGCAAAAACCAGAGCCACTTTATCTTGACGATACTCTTAAGTGTTGACACAAATGTTCAGATGAATACTATAACCTAGCATGACAGTTTTAACTGCAATTTCAGTGTTATTTTATAAACAAACCTTTCCATGACACTGTCAGTGACTACCTCCAAACAAATGGTACTTGGAAATCTATTTAGATCAATTTCATAATCAGATTATAAATTGAAACTGTGGGCTGGACAGCACTTGCCAACAGGCATATGACTTTTGATTCCCAGTACTGGGGAGACTGGGTTCAAACCCTCATAAAAATAAGTGACACTAAATAAAGTCAGGCATTAAAGATCAAAATAAGATTATTCAAGACCTCCCCGCTCTATGTTAGGGGTGTGTGTGTGTGTGTGTGTGTGTGTGTGTGTGTGTGTGTGTGTGTACTGTTTTTAAGAAAAGATTTTCCTACATGGTTTTGGCTGTCCATTAGCTTGTAGCAATTTTCCTACCCCTACCACCTGAGTGCTGGGATTAAAGGCATGCTCCCTTAGTATTATCTTTTAAAAATGTGTCTCTAGCCCTATGGTAGAAAGCAAGTTATTTTGAAATTGTTTTTAACAACTATCCAATCTTTTGCAGTGACAGTAACTACTATATTCTTAGCCATGTTAAAGAAAATGTCAAGATAATGAAATCAAAATTGCTATCTCTATTCTTTTCTGTTGGGCTTTAATATCTAAGGCCACTAGCTATTTATTTGCTTAAAAATGTGTTTGTTGAATCAAGAGCTACCCCAGTTATCATTTAGCAGCATCTAAAGTATAACACTGGCAACAGCAAGAGCAGCTATGTGAAACAGAAGATATTTTTATTATAGAAAGTTTACTTCTATTTCATATATACATATATGAATATATAATATAAATTGTATATATTATGATTTCTATTTTTAAAAAATCTGTATGTTGTTGCTTTTAATATGCCAAAATAGTATACTTAAGAGCCTTCACAAAGCTAGAGAAAACTGCTTAATCCAGGTGCTTCAGATACTAAAAGCTAATGAAGTGATTCGATATAATATTTGTAAAGAGTTGTAAAATTAATTTAGTTTTCAAATTCAGTACATAAACCATTAGTATATTTTGATTTATGTATTTCCAAAGAAATATCAAAGCATGCAGCCTAAAACCAGAAATATTAAAGAGAGTCAAGAGTCATTGTTCTCAGGGTGCTAACCCAATTACAGTTCAAGTTCAGCCACGTAGGGGTAATAACAGTCAGGCTCTTTGTGCATTATAGCTTCAGGTCACTACCACTATTCTCAATAGGATAATAAAGACTAATTCTATTGGTACTGTTTCTTTATCAGCCCTATCTTAATCCCTCTGAGACCAATTATGCTATATCAGCCTCCCAGATATGCCCAATTTCCATCTATCCAAGGACACATTTTAGCACCCCAATGTTGGTCTAATACATTAAAGCCACTATATTTGGAGCTTTAGATATTTATATAAAATGATTAGGCATATCCAGCATGGACACTAAAGTGTCATTAATGATTGACGAAGGGGTAGAGAAAATATAGGATACTTATACAGAAGTAATGTCTGTATTTTGGAATCCGAGATCATTCAGCATCCTTAAAAACTGAAAGTCTCACAGAAAGTTACATGATTTTATAGGATCCCATAGGACATGTGAAATATAGGGCACCGTTTGGATCCGCGTCTGCAAGGTACAGTTCTTCAGTGTCACCTCTGTCAAGCACAGGTGAACAAAGGGCCTGCTTAATATATCTGTATATTTAATCAAAAATGGAGTACTCAAAGCTTAATATACAGCAACCTTTATGGAAGTGGTTAAATAGTACAGTGATGAGAATATGAAATTTACTAAAACAATTTTAAGAAGGAATATCAAATGCTCCCAGTCTCTGAGATAACACTGGATGGCAATTTAAATGATTGCATAATGGTGATATTCACATTCAATATCCATACACTCTATAGTAAATATTTTCATCTCACTTAGAATGTGACCACATAATTCTGAGGACTGTAAAAACACTTGAATAAATGCCCCTTAAAACACTGTGTGTATCACATATTACAAACTCATTCACTTTGGCATTATTCTAGGATACATTAGAAAAAAAACTCCCAACACCAATTTAAATAACTCTTGCTAATTTTCAGTAACAACACTAAGGAATTCCTAAATAAAATTCTATTAGAATTTGACAATTAGAAACAAAAGATAAATATTTGACTCATTAAATAAAAATGTTTTATGTTATTTATATACTTTCATTAATTGTGAGTCTAGAAACAACCTGCCTGACATTTTCATCTTTTTTTTTCTTCTTTACATAAAGCAAGTCTTTTAAAACTGAGAATTCTTTGTAAATGTTAACTTAAAAGTCCAGTATGTCTAAGAATTGTATTTACTTTCTTTCCGTTTGTGAACATTTAGAAAGCAGTTGGTGGCAGAGAGGAAGCCACACAACTCATCACCGGGGTCTATGAACATTTATATGCTCCACTAATTGCTACTTTCCACAAAGTAGCCTTATTCCTTTGTTCCTGTGTTGCATGACCCGAGTAGTCCCTCCGTGGTCACATGACAGATGGACATGAGTACTCTCCAACATGGTAAAGTCAAGGAATTTCAGAGAGGGTTGGAAATGAGGGGATTTGGCTGAGAAGTCTACAGAAGTCAAGAGCCACCAGCGGTGAACACCTGAGCAACTTCTGGGGCGAAGTTCTGCAGCACAGTAGGGTAGGTGGGGAGACTTCCTATTTAAGTCCTCAGGTCCTCTGCTGCTCTCAACACACCAAGTCTACCTGAGCATACATGTAAATGGGAACAAAGTCTGTGCCTGAGTTTCTTTAACAAAATATGAGTAAAAGGGTGATTCTGAAAGATGAAACTGCAGTGTTAGTTTTTATCAAAGCCATATAGACACATCACGTTCTCCAACAACCCATAAAATTCACAAAATCAGTTTCATTTAAATAAGAACATTACTTGTTGATTACATATCACAGGGAATTTAAGTACTCTTTATAATCCTTATATTTTAAATACTCTGAAAAAAATGATTATTTACTTGTGTATATGTATATGCTTGTGTGTGTATGCACACACATGTGTCCCAAGAATGAAAGAAGGAAGTCTTCTGCCAGTTCTATTTATTTCTGTGTGTGGGTGTCCCCAAAAGAATACATGGAGTTGTTTACCACCAGTTCTTCTCTTGTGAGTGATGCACCAGGCTGCAGGGCTGTGTCAACCCAGGAAGGCCAGGAAGAAGAGATAGCAAGCTAACAGTCGTTCTCCTGAGAGGATGCAAATACCAGAGCAGGGCTGGAGCAAAGCAGGCTGCAGCTGAGGTAAGTGCTGATTCTGGGTGGATACGATCCTCAGGTCCACATCTCCCAGGATAAGTTTCTGACACGTAGTTCCAACAAATTGCTTTTAATACAACAAACTTTTCTGTCTATGGTCTAAAGGTTTGAGAACTACAAAACTGAATAACATTCAACATAAAACGAAAAAGACTGTAATTTGGTTTCTTCTGTTATAAAAAGTAGTAAGACTTAAGAAGCTAGTGAGTTTTCCAAAAAATAACTAGAAAATACATTATCTTATTTATCTATGATAAACTTAAAATGAGTGAACTGGGACTGGTAACGTAAGCCTATAATCTCAGCTACCTAAGGGTGTAAGTCAGGAGAACCAGCAGGGTAAAGGCACCCAGGGCTACAGTGTGATTTTAATCTCAACCTATACAACTTAGTAAGATTCTGTATTTCAACAGAGTGCTTGCCTAGCGGGCACAGGGCCCTGGGTTCAATGCCTAGTGCTACCCCCAAACAAAATGACTAAGCAACATCAGCCAAAGTAATCAATTCAGATCTACTGTTCTAATAACACAGGACACTTTATTATAAAAATATAAACTATCTTTCTAAGGTCTTATAGGGCTTATTTAAAAAAAACAAAACAAAACTCAAAGCATGGCTAGTAAGTCTTCAATCTACTATTGCACTGCTATTCTCTGGAACACAGATTACCCTATATCTTCATTTCATTTCATCTGCAATCCACCCCCCCCCCCCCCCCCCCTTCTTTTTTTTTTTTTTTTTTTTTTACTTTTCAGAACTCTCATATCTGAATGTTCAAGTGATTTTATTTTATGCTGTGTCTAAAAAATGATTGACAGAACAAATGTAAAATTCTAATGACCATTCCAGCGTCTGTAAGAAATTAAGTACTGGGACCAAGTCATTTCCTAGTAAATGCCCCAGATGCTTCATAGTTGATGATGCTTGTGCAAAAGAATGAGAAGAAAACCCACACAGGGAAGAGCTTCAGGGACACAGAGCTACAGCCTCTCCCAATATGCCGTTGGGTGATCCTGTGCCTCACAGACAATTCTTTTGACAAGTTTCTGTGATTCAATCATCACTGACTAGGCCTTTCTTTCTTCTTTCCTTTTAATTTCCTCTTTATGATACCAACTCCGTTACTTCCTCAATCAGCCCATTAAGCCCTAGAAATGCAGGCAAGAACAGAGTTTCTGTGAATGCTTGACATCGCAGAAGAGGGGGGGGGCACATATATCAAGAAGCAGCTACCATGAGATATGACGGCAAAAGGGGTAGGGAAAGAAGAGCCAGGGAAAATGATACGGAAAGAGGCTGGAAAAGAGGGATCAGAATCTGTAAGACCATGAAAACTCATGGACCTTCTAGCAGTGAAGGGAAAGACAAGCACCCGTGACTATTAGGTTTGAAGTGCAGGCAAACTGAAGAGGTGCTTGGCGTAGGATTCCTCATAAATAACAAACAGTCAAGAAGAGCTTGCTATAGCCATCACCCATAAGAGAGCTATCTATGGGAAGGTAACTGTCTTCAACCCCAAATTTTAAATATGGGTAATTCTGTTCACACATGGATGAGGTAGTTACAGAAAAAAAAAAAAAAGAGAAATACCAAGTATACATAAAACAAAGTCATCATAAGCAAAGGCTATAATATACATTTTCTAAGATCCTCCATTTATTTCAATCTCGAATCTACATTTCATACACATATATATATATACACACACACACCCATATTTCAAAGGAAAGATGTATGTACATATTTAGATTTCCAAAGCATATTATAGGATATTAACATGGGGGCAAATTCCCATCTTTTTCAAAGCTTTTGAGTTCTTTTAAGTTTAAATAGAATGATTGTATTTAGAAGTCTTGTTAGTTTTCTTACAACTCCTATTGCTGAGGCAGGCTGGTAGGTAACATCCATTTTTAAACCTTCAAGTGGTGGAAAACTTAAAAATGAAAAAAAATATCAGTGCCTAAGTATATCTACAAAGCTCTCAACACACTCAGAAGGCTGTTTTTATTTTTTACTTATAGAAACCTACTATTTTAATTACTAAAAGACATGATGTAGTCTTCAGTACAAGTTCACTGTTGAAGTTGGCATGTGTTTATTCTCTGCTAACTTGACAAATACCAATGTGGATTTTTAAACTATTAAAGAGCCTTTATAATAAGCACTTGAGATATCACTAATATCATTATAAAGGCACAAAATCTGTTTGGGATTCTGTTGCTACTACAAATTTGGAATAACATGTTTATAAACCAATTGACTTCCTAATTAAAGAGGGAAAATATTTATTAACACCATCAGCATTTCAAAGTCTTGTAGAGCTCCTCATTTTTGATCAGAATAAAGCAACATTTGTTATATATAGATGGTGTGTTTTTCAGATTTGCTTCTTAAGAATTATTTTTCATATTTACCAAGGCATTACAGCCTCTTGTCTAATCAGGGCATGTCAAAAGACTTTACCAATACCAGATACTGCACTGTCTCTTTTGGAAGATGCACCATAAAACATCCTTTGCTTTATAGCTCTTTTGGAACTGGTAACTATACAGAATGAAGTAAAAAGTGGAATCTATTTTCCTTTCCCAACTTGAAGACCTTCTATCTGGGCCAGACTTTGATATTTGCCCCTTGGCTGAGAAGCCGCATATCCGACTTCACACTTAGCAGCAGTGAAGTAGCCCTGCAGGCAGGCCGACTTCAACGAACCACTAGTGGTATCATCATTAAAATCCTGCTGAAGGTCACCATGGTAACCGCCTGCTGAGGCTTCGCTGCTGCACTCGGCATCTCCTAATCAGCTACCATGTGAAATGCAAATTCAGACAGTCTGAAAATTAGTCAAGAAGAATAGGGGATGAGGATGCAGATATGTGAAATATTCATGTGCTTCGCGGAAAAACGAAGACAGCATGAATGACACAACAAAGAGAGGCCCCTGACATTCTCGCTATCGTTTTGCATTATTGTTCACACTCTACTGTATTTCTAGGCCTAGAGTTCTGAAGTTGGTTTTCTGAAATGCCATATTTATATTCTGTACCCAAAATAGTAATTAAAAATGGCTAACATAAGAGCATCATTGCTTCCTAAGAGTATATTCTAATTATCTAAATACAATACCATGAAGCAAAAATGTAGGCATCATTCTTTATCAGTATCAAAACTATTAGATGACTGTGTGCTAATTATATTCTAGGAGCACACATGATCTACATGTAGTTAAAACAAATCTTTAGATGTTTATTATTCAAGCAATAGAGTCAAATTTCATTGTACAATACTAAGACCAGATGCTATTCATTTCCCAATAGAAAGTATGACAAGATTACTTAATAAGTGAACACTATAATTGTTCTATATTTTTTTCTTTGCTCCTTTCCATTTTCCTGGGGCAAAAATATCTCTTGCTCCTGAGATGAGATATCCATGGCTTTACTGCTTCCTTGGGCAGGTCCCAGAGGAGAAGTCCCCAAAGAGCCTTTGTGAGCTTGTCTTAGTTGACCTGAGACACTGCTATTATATATCCCCTCAAATAATCATCATGTATTAAAATAAAAATGGAAGATACTATTTAATGAAAATCTGTATGTTGGGTCAGTGCCAAAAACAACTGATTCCAGTGCATTAGCAAGGCAAGCAAGAATTTAGATAGCAAAGGTTTTGAAAATTATCAGTCCTATCCAATGTATTCTATGAACACATCTACAATGGCAACCTTAAAACCCTTACCCAGAAGAATCTGGCTGAAGCAGTGAGTGGGTAGTAGAATAGGTGTTGCCCAAGGAAAAGAAGTAAGAAAGATAAAAGTTCGGAGATACGTGGTTGAGAGGTGCAAAGTTCACGTTTGGGAAAAGTGTAAGGAGGAAAGTTCTACCAAAGTGTTTTCTTGTCTGAGAGGTGGGGCCTGAGGACTCAGCTGGTCACAACACTCTGCATTGGAATATTTTTCCTTTTCCTTGTGTCCATTCCACAGAATTAAGGTCAGCTGTCTATGGTTCTTCCCCAGGCTGTGTTTTGTTCTATTTCTCATTGTGAATCACAGAGTTGCTATATTAATCAAACAGCAAGTCTGAGAGGATTAAAAACAATGAGAAGTACTCTTTTCCACCTGGGCTGCTGTTCATCTGCTTTCTGAAGAAAGTAAGATTCCGTATTAAACAAAATGAACAGCGTATGGGCTGACGATCACTCACCTCCTCCGAGTAGTGATCTGACGGAAGAGGCGGGTAGTCACACTGCTCTATCTTCTTACACAGAGAGTATAAATTCATTTTGTCACCGTAGAAAGGACTCTGCAACGCAGCCATCTGTAAAACACTCACAATGAAACCGATGTACTTACAGAGCAACTTTAAAGACTTCATAAGGTACAGGACACTCAGGTAAAAAACAATTACGAATACTTTGAATAAAATGATATGATCATTTTGAGTTTTATGAACATCATTTGAGTATTATTAAATACTAAAATTTTTTGAACACTTATTTTTTGAAACATTTAAATTTCCTATAGAGAAATGACTAATATACCTCATACAAGATAAAACAATATTAAGAAATAGAAAATATTTGTGTATGTGTGTGTCCATGGCTATAAAAACAACCAGCATATTTTATGACAAAATAGATATCATATGGGATAGCTCAACTATGTAATGGTCCAATATAACAAAAAGAACCCAAAAAACCGAGTTACATTTAGCAAGAATTTAAGGAATATAATGCATGCCATTTCATCATGCATAGTACATTATATACGAAAAAGGTTATTTTAAGAGGAAAAAATGAGACTGTTTTGAAATACTATAACTGATTCTTAAATAGTTTAAATCATAACTTTCTTTTGATAATGTCTCAGAAACACTGAAGTGTTTAAAAAATGTCCATGATTCTAAGATGCAATTCAAAGTATCCATAGGTGATTTTTATGCAGTATTACAGCACCGTAAAAGAGACATTACTGAATTTAAATGTATTTTAAGACAAGGTTAGAACTTGACATTTAAAAGCGCAAGCAACTACTTGGTAAGCAAGGTTACAAACTAAAAATTCAATTTAAAATGTTCGCATCCTGTTCAAAACCTTCTAAATCTCTGAGCCGCAGCCGCAAGAATACAACGCGGAGTGCCAAGCTGCCCCAAAGTCAGTCACCCTTTCCTACATGTGCTAATAAGTTTGATTTTGGAAGGACAATGTGTACATTCCCCAGACAGGCAGAGTGTGTGTGAAACACGCTGGTCCATGCTGTGCTACTCAGTGAGCGTCAGTGGGGACAGGACAAGCTGAAAATGGCTCTCATCTGTCTTCTGTGCTCCAGACAGGGTTTTAACTCCTTCATAGCCTCAGCCAGGAGGGGACAGGATTGGAAATTCCACCTAGAAAGCAGCTTTACATACCGTTTTACCTAGTCCACATTTTATATAAAACCTACACACACCCACACAGAACAACCTTGGGAATAGTTGCACATGATGGCATAAAGTAAATAATTACTTGAATGCCCTAAACACACAACACTGAGCAGGACTTTCTAACAGAAGACCCACCATCATAAACAATCTTTACGTTTAAAATGCAAGGACACTATATGATAAAAATCAAATGTGAAATGTGCAACCTGAAAAATACACCGCAGATAGAAGCTACCATCTCCCCACCTTTGTAAGACCTTAAGTAAATGTACATTCATTTCTCTACCACATGCTAGGAGTTCATTATATTACTTTTGTCTCAATACTGCAAAGTGTTAAAAAAAAAAAAAAATCTGAATGTCCCCTAAGGAGTTAAACAGGAATAGTATATTTTCATGCATCTCCTGCTTTGACAGATGAAAAATGTCAACTGTCCTGTTTTTATTTTCAAGCTTTTGCACTATTCATCTGGTTCATTAGTGCATCTCGGCGCTGCCCCTGACAGCTGCTCGCCCTCTCCTCCCAGCAGCTGAATTTTTCAGGCTAATTTGATCCTCCACACTGAGACGATCGCTAGAATGATTGACTCGCTCCCTGACCTCCAGGGTCTGACTTTACTCATTAGTATTCTGGGGGTGTCGGAGGGACGAAAGCCCACTGTCTGTCTTCAGGGCTGGTGGCAGCTCTCTTTTTTTTTTGAACTGTAAGCCACCAACCTACAACCCTGTAAGGATGCAATTGCCGCGCTGAACAATAAAGGAAATGTGTAAAACCTACTTTTCCATGTAAAGGTCCATGTACCAAAGCTCAGCATCTTGATTTTAATTAGTAAAGTCTACTTTGTTGCATATCAATTAAAACTGCACTCCCTAGTTTTTTCAAAGGTTTCGGGAATATTTGAAAGTCTAATTTCCTGAGTTTAAAATACGTTCTAAAAAAAGGGCTTCCTACTCCTTCATTGTTAACAGTAATTTTTGGGGGGATTATGATAGGAAAAAAAAAAACCTCTGTGGGTGCTACAGACAACTGTGAAAAGCCAAACTGTACTAAGTTTATCTTCATAATTAATATTTTCTGTTATGTTTAGTATAATTTAGTTTTTCAAAATCGATTGTAGCACCCAATAGAGTTTTTCTATCACAATCCACCAAGAATAAAGATGGATGAAATCTTTTTAAAAGTTCTCAACTCTTGCGTGGAGGGTGTGAGAAAATGCAATGATATGGACTCTAATGTGAATATGATAAACACTTGAAATTAGTACAACATGTATACCTTGAGGATATGGAAGTGTTCAGAGAGGGAACTCTTATTTTGGTGACCATGTTAAGCATATATAAAACAGATCCTGCCTCTCAAATGCAATTGTAGAATGTGGATAATTGCTTCAATTTTGATACAAGACTGCATGAATTAATCTTCTTCTAACACTACCTCAACTTGGCTTTTCTACTGCTATTGCTAACTTTAATCTGATTGTTAGAAAATCATTTCCTACCTACTTTTAGGTTGTTTAAAGGAAGCATGTTATTTTGATATGAGATTATGGCTTGAATGACTCTAATACTACCTACCCTAGCTTTAAAAAAATTTAACACATGAAGTGATTAATTTTTAAATATTTACAGCAGCAATACTATCAAACCAATTCAATTGACCCCCCCCCCATCATTAGCAGAATCTAGAGTAAGCCAAAGCTCTTGTCACCTCGTGGACACCCAAGGATACACAAGCATCCTCATCTTCCTTCCACATCACTAATTCCCAGTATTTCAAAGTCAAAACTGCTAAGTTCACAGAAGAGCATGCTAAAATACTCCGAGTCGTCCTCAGTCATCAGAGAAAGCACAAACTCAGAAAGGTCACTTTCCCTAAATTAAGGAATTTATAATTAGCAGAATTACAAAAGGTCAATATTCATTTCACAAAGCACTGTGATGAACCACCTCCAAACAATCCTGGCACAATCATAAAGGATGACACTAGAGAAGGAAAGCAAAGTGTACAGACACAAACTGTAGACTTCCTTCCTGAAACACAGAAATAACTCCAGGTACCGTGTTTCTTCGATTCAAGAAAACTTACTCAGATGCTGACTGATTTTTAATTAGCATCTTTGACTCTGTATTTTCCTGACATACAATTAAAATTCTATCTTAGGAGTCACTAACTTGGGATACTGTCAATGTTGCTCTCGAGGATGGTGGAGACTGTGGTACTCAGATGCCCTTTTTTTACAGCTACACGACTACATCACAATATAAATAGAGAACCTTATTATGGGATTCTACCCTCCTATGCTAAGAACAGAATTCTCAAGCTTAAGTGACGACCTGTAAGGCTTAACTATTTGCAAGCCATTCTTAAAGCTGAATTTTACCTGTGTAACTAGGAAACAAAATACTGATACTTTCATGTCTTAAATCCATGGCATTATTAGTCTACAATGCACTAAAAAGTTTTCACACATGTATTTCTCTCTCTCTAACCACATAATGAGCAGAATGGCATTATAGCAAAATAAATATTAAAAAAAATAGCCCATGTCAAAAAAAATGAATGAAAATATATTAGACAAAATAAATATGTGAGAACTTAAAATTAGTCATTGCCCAATGAATTAATTCATCACAACAAAAGCTGACTACAAAATATCATCCAGAAAAAATAAATGTATACTATAATCCTGAATACATAAAATAAGTGAAACTGTATCGGTGTACAGAATTTATCAACGGTGCCTACCTCATATAGCAGACAGCCAAGAGACCAGATGTCAGACTTGAAGTTGTATCCATTTTCATGTATTCTCTCTGGAGACATGTAGTAAGGTGTACCCACTGAAAAGACAAACCAAATACAACTAGTACCATAGAAATGAAGATGTAGGTACCATATGCAACTTAACACTGATTTTGAGGGGGAGAGAGCAGGGAAGGAAAGAATTGGAAAAGGACCATGATATAATTGGTAATTATATATTAATTTCAAAAATAAATGAAAATGCTGAAAAAAATTAAACACAGTTTTAAATTGAAAACAGCAAAAAATTTGTTAGGGCCACAAAATTCTTTTTGAGAATACTGAAAGTTTATGTCATCTTTACTATTCAAAAAAGTTCATTATTATCTACACAATAATAAAACAGTGTGGGGGCTTAAACTCATAATGGTCTCCTTTGATCAATCCAATGAGAACTTAAGGAGAAAAACTAAGGAAAAACCTTTTTTTTCCCCTCCAGAAAAAGTTACACAAATGATTTACATGAGATTTTGCTGTTTTTAATGTGGCTTCTTTATTTCAAATAACTGAGCATGAAAATATTCTAAATTAAATAGTATTAGACAAAAACTGAACTGTATATATAAACAGAACATGCTGAACTACCTTTTACAAAAGCATTCCTGAGATCACATCCCTGGCTCCTGATACAAACGATGAACCTACTGACTCTGTGCTCACTCTGTAAAGGAAATGCAGAGACTGTCCTAGGTCAGATGCTGTAATGACCTAAGTGCAGGGTGTTAACACCAGTACAAAAGAACCTGAGTTTCTGCAGCTACAGAGACTGAGGATGTAATATCATTTGGATATTTCTCAGTTTTTTTGTTTTTGTTTTAATGTATAAATACTTTTTTTTCTTTTTTTGTGACTATTTTTTTCAAAATGCTAACTTTTTTAAGAAAATAAAAGCATGCATATTATACTTTGAAGAGTAAAATCATTTAAGTGACTTTCAAAGTGACTATCTTTAATTTCAAATATCTGAACATTTACTCACCATTATTAGCCTAAGGCTCTTTGCCAAACAGAAATCAAGGTCTGTACTTGGTATTCATGAATCTTATTTACCAGAGGCAACCAGTACTAATGATATACCACTGCTTGTGGAGAAAAGGACATTTTCTAGTTTTTCCCATTACTTTTCGAAAAAGCCCTTAGTTATTTGCTATAACTCTTAATAACATAATTCATAATATTATAAAGGGGATTTTAGCTAGAAATGTGATTAGGAGTCACACCAACAATAATCAAAACACCATCCTTGGAAGTAAAAGTCAGTTTTCAAATGCAATAAAGTTCCAGCCTTCCATCCGTGTACAGCAGCAACTCAACTGTGCCATGCATAGAAGCGTCACAGGTTTCCCTAGAATAGAATTCATTTTCAATTAAAAGAATGGATCCATGAGAAGCACTTACAGAAGTGAAATAAGAGGGTGCAAGTTCAAAACCAGAAAATCTGAACTACTCTGATGTTAAAAAGAAGGACGAAAACCTTTAAGAAATTAGCTAATTGTAGCATGTACCTTGAAGGCAAGTTTGCATATTTCAGTAGTGTCAGAAGAGGAAGGAGTTATTCAGAGAAACAACAACCACCCAAACTAGCTTCAAAGTGTCATTACTGTGGAAAATCAACTCAAGTCTGCAGCTTCCAGAGCTTGGACCACTTTTTCATAGCTTACATAGCAACTCCAATTACTGGCCAGATGCATACACTTCCTCTGCTGAAGGAAGGCTGGTGGGTGCAGTTGGGATAATGAGCAAGCTCCTCACAGGCTTCTGGTTACAGGACATAAAGTGAGAGACTGGCAGGGAGGGATGCAGAGAGAGGCTTCCCGGAATCCACAGGGGGCAGCTGAAAACACCAAGCTTGAAGGTTCAGAGTTTACCAAAAGCAAAGATAATTTTAAGCAGGAGCTCTGGGAAGCCTGCTGATACATTAGGGGTTTGATATGAGTGTGAAAGATTGATGACAGAGAAAAGGAAGAACAAATGATAACACTTTACAGAGATTAGCCTCAGCCCAGCAGAACACCTTAACAGAAACACTCACAGACAGCAGCCCACAAGTGAAAGAGCAGAGGAGAACGATGGAGTTCCAAACTCTGCATCGAGGGCATCCGTCTAGTGCAGAGAAACGCCCTCTGGAACACTGCTGCTTGGGGTCAGTGTGAAGCTACAGACTAAGTACCATGGCTTTAAGCTTAAACATTGGTTCTCCATCATCTAAACAATATGAGCCTCCTTCAACTGTTTCTGCATGTTTTATCTCAAAAGCTTCCTGAGAATATATTACAATAGAACGCCAAGCATGCCACCTACCTAGTTCACAGCCCATTCCCAATAATCATAGAGGATAAGGAGGTTTGCATTCTGCACAGCTCCCAAATGGACAAATTCATAATTTCTGTTGATCAGGGGCCTGGAAAGGCGCTTCCACAGCCTCCCTCTGACATGTTCCCTGATGTGCTTCTCTGCTCTGGACCCACCTCTTCCACTGACTGACTTGAGCAAAGTGGCTCAGCTCCATCACATCGCAGACTGATCCATCCTTTCTTGTCTCTTTTGAATAGAGAGACTAGTTTTAAACATTTAGGAAAATTGGCAGGGCATTTAGATGCAGTGTTATGTTTTCAACATTTCAACATAATGAAGTCATAATGATTTCCTAAAATCCTTTCCTTAAACTTCATGGCAGCTGTTTTTATGATGACTATTGACTAAAGAATGTTGTGACTTTTTAAACAGCTGTACAAGGGAAGGGAATTGTGGGGAGGACAGATATTAAAACAATTGTGTAAATTGTTACATACGGAGGCACTAAAAGCAGCAGGATGCATAACTTTACTTATCTTTCAAGAATTTACAGTTATGGATAAGATGAGAGAATACATCTTGTAAAAGCAGATACTTATGCCATTTTACCCTTCTGACCTGAGTAACAGTGGGTAAGAATTCTTTTTTTTTTTTTTTTTTTGAAAAGGCAGTTGGCTTCAGAGGAACTGAGACTGTGTCATCTAATCTGTATTAACACTGTATGTACTATGATAATGTTTCAACTGTAAAAACAAAGCACTTTCCTGACTGGCTTTCCTAGCTATATCAGAAGTGCTTTACATGGTCCATATTTCATGAAAAGAAAACACTCCTTAAAATCTGTTCTCAATAAAGTGACTGGTTTTTAGAAGCCCCACCGTACGCTTAAGAAAGCCAACAAATCTTGCCTTCAGGATGCTCTTCCTGAAGCTTCGGTCATTGTGGTGACATCTCATTAGAATCAGCCACACAGAGAATATTTTCAATGGGTCAGCCAAAATTTAGCACATTAATCTTTGCAAAGCCTTAGATAAAGAGGGGAAAAAAAAAAAAGAAAAGGAAAGAATCTTCATTATCTAATCGGATGTTGGATTCTATCTTTCTGCTTTTACTCAAGGAGGCAACAAGAACAGGTCAAAAGTTGCAAATGTGTGTGTGTGTGTGTGTGTGTGTGTGTGCATGCAGAACAAGAACAACTTGCAGAGATCAATTCTCTCCTTCCACCCTCTGAGTCTTGGGATTGAAGTCAGACTTTCCGGCTTGGGTACAAGCCATGGCTTGGGTACAAGCCACTTGGGCAGTCAGACACTAACTCACTGAGACATTTTGCCTAGTCCCCACTAGGCCAACTTTTGTTCATTTTCCTTAACTATGAGAAGGGATAGTGTGTAAAATGAGGTATCTCTGAGACACGCTTTATACTTTAAATTCTATGGCTCTTGTAAAAAAAAAAAAAAAAAAAACGACTTTAAAAATCCAAATGGAAAATTATACGGTTAAAAAACAAAACAAAACAAGATATGCTCTTTTTTTAGAACTGTTCTTTAAGTGAGTCAAAAAAGAATGCTCAAAGAGAAAGAAGCCAATTCAGGCCGGAAGTGCTGCTGCTTTTTCTCAGAATCCGAACAAACTGCAGAAGAAAACTCCTTGAACATTCCTTGCTGAGAAAGTCATCCTAATCACAGTTTGATTCAAATCCACAACCAAGTTGACAAAGCACTGATTTCCATTTTCCCTTTTTAGCTATGAGTCAGTCAGAAATGCTGCTGGCAGACTGAATGGAAAGAGACCAAATTTACTTCATTGAGTATAATCTGAAGTCAACATGGGATGTCTGAGTGCTAGATCAGTATTTCTTCTGCAAAAGACACTTAGTAAAATCTGACATCTGTGAGGAAGGAACACTTCTGACACCTCGGAAGGAAGCCTCAGTGGAGTTTTCCATTCTGTTCTGGGCACTGCAATCAATGCCCTTCGGGTGTTAGGTAGCTCAATTGTCTCAGGTGGTACCTGTGGTGCTCACTGTTCTAGGTCCTAGAGTGACAGAAACAAACAGGGCACATCTTCAATGCTATGGGGACCACAGCAGAGCCACACAGGAACTGTTTGAGATGCTGTACTTACTCCTCCTAATCAATACTGAGATCTGCCAGGTCAGGCAAGTTGCCAAAGATGGAAGACTTGCCCAGGACAGCCTGGAATTCAAGCCCACTTAGCAGACAGTTACTTCATTAAACTGATGACTGTGCAATGTAACTGAAAACATTTATGCCTCCCCAAACCAAGAAAGCAGATAAACTAGCATGAGAAGCTAGAAATTCAATGCTGCACGTGAAAATTATTCTATGCTACGCTACTGTGGTTGTTTTAAATAAACACTTGTTATGGTGCCTGAGAGGTTAAATGTGCACAGTTTAAAACAGATAATAGCTTCTTCCCAGAGCAATTACTTAAGACAGGAAAGGACTGAAAGTTAAAAATAAACCAGCGGAAGCAGCCTCTAGGACTGTCTGAACATATGCTACCTCCACACTCCACACCACCCTGAACAATGTGAGGGGCACAGCAATGATGGATTCGTGGAGAGGAGCCAGAAAAGGTGTGGGGAAAACAAGTGTGTGACCACAGGTGGCACCTGGCACTAGACAGAAAACTCTTTTAATGCCTGCTTCAGAAACGCTAATTTTCTTAGTTGAAATTCGAGGATGCATCACACTCAGAAATAGTGTGGAGAACACGAATAGTACACTCAAGAGATTCTAGTGTGAAAGTCTGGTGCCTAGCCCGGATGCTGGCTATGCATTTACTCTGCCGACAACATCACAGAACCAGAGAGATGCTTGTCTCCATTTTAAAGATAATCAAGAGTTTAGGTTGTCCTATGACAGAATAGCAACACGGTTTCTCCCCAGGGGTGTCAAGTATTATTCTAGCATAGAGTACAACATAGAGTACAGTGGTACATTCTAGTTAGATTTAAACATCGAATTCACTTTAGGATACAGAACAAATGCATGCAATAACTAAATTCACACATGTACACACACAGAAAAATACTCTCCGTCTTTTCTCAGGAACATTACAAAAGCATGCACAATCCCATCCAAATGTCAGTGAACCTCTTCTTATCTGTGCTTTTGCTTCGTGAGACGAGAACTCTCAGAGTCTGCCTTAGGAAGTCTGTACCCCCTCATTTGCACATACAGAAGCATGCTATCCTGTGAGGGTGTGTTTCAGATTAATTTTCTTAGTCAAGCTTTCCTTCTGTTGCTTTTTCTCTCCTCTCCTACATTCCAGGCCATGAAAGAGAAGCCACTGAGAAACATGTCTGTTAGTGAAGTGAGAAGCTCCTGTATAAACTTTTGGGAATAACGTTTAAAATATCACACGCCCCCCCCCCCAAAGAAAAACCACACCATTTCAAAAATAAATTTAAAATCATTAAACCAATCTACTATTAAAATCCCAGGCTTTTACAATGGAGTGATGGGCAGAATGCTGGTCTGGTGGTATTTTACTTGGTGTTACACTTCTCTTTGCATTATGGCACCTGCCATAGAGGACTTTACAGGTGTAAGGCTACACCTGTTATAATACAGATTGTCCTAGATGACCACAAAGAGATACTACAAAAGAGCAAGACACTCCAAGAGGCTCATCCCATGGCCAAGAAATAGAAGCAGTTTCTAGAAGGTGAGAATGTTCTTAAGCCAATAGGCGAATAGGAAACAGGCACTGCAGTTTTAGCAGCACCAAAATGCCAAAATCTGCCAGGATCCTGAGTAGACAAGAAACAGATGGTGTCCTGCAGCCTCCAGGAGCACTGCAAAGGAACTAAAGTTAGCTCACAGTGATCCAAACCGGATGTGGGATATATAAAACTGCAAGATAATAAACTTCTATTGTTTTATCCTATTAAATTTAGGGTGGATTGTGAGGGCAGGATTCCCACACTGTGTGGGAGAGGGAGACTTCAATTCCACATACCTCGAACACACTCTACAATGAGACCCACAAGTGACACCAAGGAGAAGAGCAAATCATATAGGGCTTTAGAAACGTGTGATGTCTGAGAACTCAGTGGATCGTTCAGTGCAGGTTTCCTTGTTTGGGTTATTGTTTTAAGGGATGGGACCGTAGGGAGGAAAGTAAGATATAGCAAATTACTCTCTATAGGAAGCATTAACACTTGCCCTAACTTAAGTGAGCTCTGGCTTGGTCATTCATGGCCATGAATCTAAGTAACTATACTTATTTCACAAGCTATTGAGCTGAATCAAGATTAGAAAACAGGTAACAGATCATGTGACAGTCCAGACTTTTTGATTCTTAACAAGTAAAAATGTTTATTTTAAATGTGTAGATTGCCCAAATACTGTGGTTATCATAAGGGCTAATTGCAGATGCACTACTCTACAGAACAGTACCAGGGGCAAAACTCGGGGAGTAGAAAACAAGTGCTCAGGGTAGCTCAGTTTAGAAAGACAAGAATTGCTTATGGCCACATATGACTCCCATGTCATTCACAACTATTTCCATTATTGGTTGCTTGGAATGGCTACAACCATGCCACATAAATAATACAGTATAAACAGAAGGCTAAATGAGGCAGCTTTCTCTCATCTCTGTGCATCACTTCTGGGCTCACCTCTCTGGACACACAGAGAACTGCTTGCCCAGTCTGTTAAGACACTTGTCCCAGATGATGTGATGTGAGTGCACGTCTTTTGTGTCATATTCAAGTGAAAGACTTTAGTTGGGAGCCAGTGAATCATCTTCATTCCCAGCTCCCCATGCAATCCCCAAACCAAATGTTGAACTAAGGAAAATGCAGGACCGAGGCTGCCTGAAATAGTTACTGTAAGGAGGGCCGGCAGTACACGGAGGATCCAATGCAGGCAGCAGAGGACTCTGGGTGACAAGAGATAGAAAATGCTTTGAAGCAAAAGTGTATTTCATTCTTCAACATACCCTCACCCACACTACCACATTTAGTTTGGTTCACCCTTCTATGCTACACTGGTCTCTATGCCCATTACTTTAGTGTCCATTTCTCAGCTGTCTATCACTGAATTTGATGGTGGAGAAAATAGACATGGAGACAGATTTCAAATATCCCACAGTCCTAGAATTTTTTTTTTTAACTTTTCCTAGAGCAAAAGTACTCTAGAGGAAGAGAAAGCAAACCATGTTTCATAGCAGACTCTTAGGTAATGCCGCAGCAGATTAGGTAATTGCAGAGTGAAAGCCAGAAAAATGCCATGAAATGTTGTTATAATGGGAAACTACATCTCTGTGAGAATAACTCCAAACTAAGAATCCAAAGACCTACATATAATCTTCAGCACAGCTCTACCTACCCCTCTGTGCTCTCCTCAACACCAGGCTAGATGCACTCATAAGCTGAGTAACTAGCCGACTGTAGAGAAGCCGTGTGTGTGTGTGTGTGTGTGTGTGTGTGTGTGTGTGTGTGTGTGTGTTGCTGTCCACTTGCAGCAGCAAAGGAAGTACCATACAGGCCTAATTTATGTTTGACCTAATTTATGTTTGAACTGATCAAACAGAATGTCAGGAGAATGTCTCCAAGTGGAAAAATGGTAACCGGTGTGAAAACCCTGGAGATCTGCACTGATGTTTTTTGAATTGCAAGTCAGGCAACTCATTAATGAGTTGTGTAATCACCTCACCAGTTTATAGTCAGCATTGTTTCAACTGAAATAAAATAGATCAAGATCAAACTATTGGGCTTTTTGTAATAGAAAACATGGCTCCATGCAGCTTTTGCTTCCGAATACTTGATTTGGTCCCATGGGGTCACAATTTTGTTGGAGGTTACCTTTAAGAAATCTGAAAAACACTGACCTAGTCAATCAGAAAGCTGAATCAAGGAATAGCTGTGTCTTTACCATAAATTTTTAAAGATGTGAATAGGTAACAGGTTTTCCAACATCTGTTACATCTGTAAGGTTTACGAACATTATGAAAGAAAACAAGGGTAAACTTCACAGGGCCAAGTATAATATTCTATAGTCACTCTCCATAGATACATGGCCCTATCCATATCAGTATAATCAGTATAATATTCTATAGTCACTCTCCATAGATACATGGCCCTATCCATATCAGTATAATCAGTATAATATTCTATAGTCACTCTCCATAGATACATAGCCCTATCCATATCAGTAGCAAAGCACAAAATGGAAATCCTAAATTCATGTATCAAATGGAGGGGAGGAAAAAGGAGACAGAACAGAGAACGGTCCACATTATAGAACCCAGAAGTGATCAACCACCTTCCTAGTCCATAGATACTCAGAAAGGGAAAGATGAGCAGCAATCTTGGCACAGGGAAGAACCGGAGACAGCTGAAGTCAACCCCAGATCTGACCTGAAGCCAATAGAAGACCTCATGGCTGCTAGCTCCAACTCCGACCATGCTGTTCTTTTCATTAAAATCTTGTAAAAACTTGCCTGGGCAGTACAGTAGGAATGCAATGTGAATGCTTCCTAAATCTGGCCCTTCCCCTGCTCCAGCAAACCTAGAGCTCACCTTATACCTGCTTGTGAGCTGGAGAAGTCACTGCCCAGGTTCTATTACAGTAGCCCATTTCTGATCCTTTGATTGACAGTTTACCTCCCCAGACAGGCTGGCCCCATGTCACACTTGTTAAATACCCCCCCCCCCCACACACACACACCTTCTTCTTGGCATATCAAGTCATCTTAATGTTTTCTGTGCTTTGGGTAAGTGAACTAGAGACAAAAATTTGTCCGATTCTCTAAACTCTGGGTGGCAGTCGAATATGGGGGTCACATGGCTAAATGTCAGGGCCAAGAAAACTTGGGCAACAGGAAAAGGCACAAGTGCAACCAAAAGTCAATTTAAAATCAGACCAGTAATGAGACCACGGTGTCTCTGGCAGTGCCTGTCCCCAAAGTGAGCATCCCTGCAGCCTGGGTCCCAGGGTGTCTCTGGCAGTGCCTGCCCCAATGTGGGCGTCCCTATAGCTTGGGTCCCAGGGTGTCTCTGGCAGTGCCTGCCCCAATGTGGGCGTCCCTACAGCCTGGGTCCCAGGGTGTCTCTGGCAGTGCCTGGCCCCAATGTGGGCGTCCCTACAGCCTGGGTCCCAGGGTATCTCTGGCAGTGCCTGCCCCCAATGTGGGCGTCCCTGCAGCCTGGGTCCCGCATGCTTAAGCTACACAACTGCTAGCATTCATGCAGTCACCCCTTGCAACCTGAGTGCCGCTGCAGCCTTGGGTCCAGACCCTCAAGTTTTAAAGCCAGAACACGGAGTTCTACAAGAGTTAACCAATGGCTGGGATGGGGGTGCTTCGGGGCTGGGATTGCACAGTTCCAGGAGTATCTTGGATGTTTCACTGTTTCTCATGCTCAGATTAAAGTAGGGGTGGGGAAGGGAGACTTAGGAGAGTAGAGTCAACAGTAAGAGTCAGAAGTTAGAGCTTAATTTCCGCTCCTCCTGCCTTCAGCTCCCATATCGTGGGAATGCCAGTGTGCATTGTGCACAGTTTATGTGTTGGTGGGAATAGAGGTTGGGTCAGAGAATATGCTGGACCAGCACTCTGCCAACTGGCTAAATCCTAGGCCTCCAATGGGTTTAAATTGTTCTTTATGAATTGCATTAAGCATCTTATTTATTTACCATTTGACTAAAATTTAGGCCTATTGTAAGCATGAACCACATCACAGATTTACTATCAGAAAAACCAGAACATGCATCAATATACAAAAAATAAGATTGTTCTACCATGTTCTTATGAGCAACATTAATTTGTACAGGTGGCCATGTTTTCAATTACTTTTCATCCTCCGCTATTAGAGGCAAATATTATCTAATAATAAATAATAACAGTAACAGAGAAATAATTCTCTACAAGCAAAAGATGGAGTTAACTTAGCAACAACAAAAAGTGTGTCAGTATCTCTAGTCTACATGAGACATTTCCTTGATACTTATGTTTTTTTTTTATTTGGTCCAGCGATCTTTAACAAGCTAGAGTTCAAACTTTAACACATTACTCAGTGCACTCTGCTTAGAAAACATGAATTTCACACAACCAGAATCTCCACTGTGCACAAAAGGCCAGCAAGAATAAAAGAATTCAAAAAAATAGAATTTTTTTTCTCAGAATGAAAAACAAAATTACTGAAGAAATATGTTCATTATGAATTCACAACAAAAGAGTCTTGTTTCTCCTCTGCACTGGGTGCAGTTTAAAAGTGACTTAGAGAGTCTGAAATCATGGCAATCAGTGTGTGCATACATAATATTACCCTATAGGAGCCGATTTGGTAATTCCTCACTCAATTCTTTGATCTATTAAAATTCACTTTATTCTCCTTATCAAATAATTTAGAGTGACACATCAACCAAGTCTGGAGATGTACATATGCTTTTAATCCCTACATAGGACCTCTGTAAAAAGAAGACTGTAGACTGAGTTTATTTCAAATTTTTCAAATTATGTATTAAGTCAATAAGGCTGGATGGATGACTACAGTCTACTCAACAATGGCTGCAAAACAGCATTAAACAATACACACGTGTGCACAGGTATGTGCAGTTTGTGTGCTGTGTGTACATGCAATTAAAAAACTAGTGTTCCAAGTGCAGGGTGTTGTTATGACGTGTGTGCTAATCAGGTAAGTGGCAAAGAGTGAGAATATTTTATTACAGGTAAGTGCCGAGGCTTCTTTGCAGAAATCATCTACCACAAGGACTGCAAGAATTGCAACTTCTCAAACAAAACTTTATCAAGGTGTTAGGCAAACTTATGGATTTATTACCAAATTTCACATCAATTTTTTTTTTACACCCGGAAAAGGTAATAAAGTTATGTGACTTTAAGTGTGAAGTAAAAAGGACTATGATACAGTGCATCGGTGTGAATCTTGTGCTCTTCATAACTAATAAATTTGGGGAACTGTCAGTATTTCCATGAAGCCAAACTCTGTTCGAGACACAAAACATCAATAAATGATACATGATAGATTCAAAGTCACACAGAATGTTAGGAAAAAAGCCAGGAACAAAAGCCTTTAAGTGTCTTTAACCAGATGGTTATCTGGATGCTTGTTTAACAGGCTACTGAGTTTAACTTACTCTTCTTTACTGGCCCATTTAAAGCTCCCTATTTTTCACATCTAAATATTGTTGTCAAAGAATTAGGGGCTTCCAAGAAAATCATGACAGCACAGACGGATACAATTAACTTACTTTTGCTTTAATTCTTCTCTCATTTCCTGTATCTTACATAAACAAGAAGAAAGTGGGACCTGCAGAGTCTTGAGATGCTGCTCTCCTTATAACTTAATTTAAAAAAACATTTCTTCTACAAATTTCTATTGTTTCTGATCCAAACAATTTCCTTCCCTTTGCTAATACAATGCTGCAGTTATACCAACCCTATTTTAGGTACAAAGGACATCAAAATAATGTTAACTCTAATATGATCAACTGCAAGGCATTTCCTCCACTCTATGAAGGTAGAATTTTTTTCTTTTCATTTGCTATGGATCATCTTTAGGTTTTTCTCTTCTACTTATCACAGTCACATGTCCTTTGGATAAAATGTCTGACTTATCACCTCTGGCATTTAAAAATGTTCAGTTTTCTCCCAAAATACAGTTTCTTCATTAAGTTATCTCCGATCACTACAAATAAGATACAAGTAACTCTCCATGGCAACAGTAAAAAGCCAGGCTTATCAGCATTATTTTAAAAAAAATCACCACAAACAACAAAACCTCAGGGCCTGCTTGAGGTCAAATAAACAGGAATATCCAAGCATCATGTAAAAGGTAATAGGGAACTGTGGACACCTGTCAGAAGCGGCTGATTTAAGGTTTTATAAGGAATGCAATCCATGCTGTACAGTTGGCATACCTCTTTTGAACAATGACCAGCACATACACACATATAACTGCCTGAAATGGGACCGTGTCTCTTACCTAAAGAATGTGCAGCTGTGGTTTTCGAACTGAAAAAACGACCAAGTCCAAGATCTCCAAGTTTTACCACCCCAGTGGCTGTAATGAACACATTAGCTGGTTTTATATCTGTGAAGAAATGAAGGGATCTGGTCAAAGATGATGTAACTTCGGGCATGTGGAAGATAATTTTATACTTGGAAGAATATATATTTATGTTTGGAAGAATTCAAAATGTATATTAAATATGAAAGTCTAAAGTGTGAACCATTCAAAATATTTTGAATATTTTTCATAATTTCAAATTTTCCACTCCTACGAGACTCCTCAATATATACGAAGACTGCTAATATCTTATGTCAAATATCTTTGATTTCTAATTTCAAAACATACTTATAAAAATTTAAGACACAAATTAATTGTATGCTCCCCTTATAACAATTTTAAATAACATGCTACTGAAGATTAATTCATATTTTTGCATGAGTTATAAAATCACAACTTAGCAACATGGTGCACACTGTATTTACTAGATGGTCTTAAAAATCATAATTCCTCAAATAAATTGTTACAGAACTTTTTGCTTTCCCAAAGAAGTGGACCAGCCACTTAGTGACTGTCCCTGCCCAACGACTGGGATGATAATTAAAAATACATAAGGACTAAGGCTGAGGACTAACACAGTCTGTGTTGCCACAGTACACTTTTCTTCCGTAGAGGAAATGGCAAACCTTTTTTGCCTTATGCACATTCAACTACTTTCTCACAGCTTAATTTTCTTTACCAACAGAACAAGCAAGATGTTCAGAGAAGCCAAGCAAAAACATCATTTTCATTCTTATTTATAATCAAGTAACGCTTTCCTTATAGGTTTATAATTCTAATAAACTACAATTGGGACATAGACTCTCCAAAAAGAGGTAATGCAATGGATTAAACGGAAGCTATTTTAAGCTTATATTATTTGAAAGGATGCTACCATTTCTCAGTGCTTTTCTTACCTCTGTGCATGACTCTGCGAGAATGCATGTGTTCCAGTGCACTGCAGAGCTGAACAAAGTATTTCCAAACAGTTCTTTCAGGAATTAGCCTCTTCTGTTTCTTAAAATGCTGTTAAAATATTAAAAAAGTAATGACTATGAGAATTCAGATTTCTTAAAGTTGAATTCCAGCATTCAGAATCAGTAAGTCAGAAAAATATCAACTTTTATCTCCCCATTATTAATTTTGAAAATGTATGATTTCATATACTAAAATGACTTCAGGAATTTCACTTGACATAAAAGCTTACATTTCTTCCTACTACTTAAGGTTAACAGAAGCCAAGGAACACTACATCTCTGTAAGGTCTAACTACATGAAATAATACATCTGTAAGAAGTAACTTATCTTGAATTTCAAGAAAAGCTACAGTTTTAAAAAATAAAGAAATATTAAAGTAATTAGACTCATTAAAAGACAATTCTTACTGGGTATGTGGCTCAGAAGGCTAAGTATGTATCTAGCATGCAAGAAGTCCCAGGTTTCCCAGTGCCACGAAAACTGAGCATGATGTTGCATAATCCCAGCACTTGTCAGACAGAAGCAGGGATAGAAGTGCAAACCCAGCACTTAGGAGGCTGATGCCAGAGATCAGAAGTGCAAGGTCATCCTCAGCCAGATAGAGAGTTTGAGGCCAGCCTAGCAATAAGGCTTGGTCTTTAAAATTAATGACAAAAATGCAAAAATTCAAAAGACAAGTCTGCTTCAGGTAGATGTCTTCATTCTAGAATTCCTTTTAAATATTGAGCTACACTGGTGACTTGAAACACCATAATTTATTAAAAATTAAGTAAAGGTATTCCTCTAAAATGTTTTCAGGAGCACCTCCACCACTTATTAAAAGGCAAACCTGTCCTTTGAATGATTAAAGACTGACTCTGGAGAGTCAGACTCTTAGAAAGCTGAGAAAAATAGATGAGAGTACCAACAGGCTGTGTAGGAGACAGTGAGCCATAGACTACAGGGAAATTGCTAGAACAACCCAAAGCCAAGGCTACAAAGTTTCATCCATTTTCCTCTATTAAATCCATTAGGAGACTATAATTGTAGCACACCAAGCACCAAGCACTCAGCCCCACTACATATTCTGTATATAAATACACGTCACTTTTTCAAAACAAAACTGCAGTGAGTTTCTTATTGAACAGTATTTATAAGCTACTCACATGAAGAAATAGTGCCTTGAAATACCTTTTCCCACAAAGCTCTCAGACAGTTTTAACTGTGTGAAGTGTATGTACTTACTTACATGCCAGATTTTAAACCTGTTCTTTACTGTATTTGAAAACTACATTTGGTAAAGTTCAACCAATTAAATTTCTGGTATTTAATACACAGAAGCTATATTTGAGAAAGAAAAACAAACAAACAAACAAACAAAAAACTAGCCCTTATAATTCACACCTAGGGGCAGCTGATCATCAGCTGAAAAGGCAACGCTACAACAAAAGATACTAGTGCCCTTCTCCATAGGCAACAAATGATGCCCCCACTCCATTGTGCCCACTTGCTACAGCAAAAAAAAAAAAAAAAAAAAAGTCAAAGAAAATGGTAAAAACACTAGGTTACTCTTTCCCAGATAATACATTTGAAAATCAATTATTTTGAAATTTCATTAGCAATTAAATTGGTAACCTTATATTCTAAATGACCAAATAATAATAAACATACACCACAGTCTTGCTAAATGTTGAAAATGCTCACATTGTGCTCCAGTATGAAGATTTTCTTTTATGGCAGACTGTGTCAATATCAGTTTTCACTGGAGGGGGACAATGCTGAAAATTCAGTTCTTTACACATCTTTTTCCTTGAGACTTGGAATGCATCCAAATAAAGCCTGTGCGTGTGCTTCCCCAATGCCACATTAACATATCAGAGGACTGTTTGATGCCAACAGAAAGATGGGCACTGAGTCTCTTTTCATTCAAAAATAAATATACTGTAATATGTATGTAGCCGTCAGAACATTTATTAAGGAATAAAATTTAATGTTTTACCAGAGTCTAAACTCATCATAACCATAATCAACTTAGCAGTTTTTAAATAATTAAAAATTGAATTGTAATATAATTATACTATTTCTCTCTTTTCTCCCTTCAAACCCTTCATGTGCCCCTCCCCCATATCCCTTGCTTTCTTTCAAATTCATGGCCTCTTTCTCTTTAATTGTTGTTGTTGATGTGTGTGTGTATTTGCTTATTTTTAGTCTCATTATTCAGTGACAAAATATAAAAGAGACTGAACAACACTAGCCACCAAATGAACAGGATGAGAAAGCCTCTTTCCATGTTTTTACAGTCTTCCCTGACACTGTTTCTTATAACAAATTAAAAATGATGAAAATGAGCTGATGTTATCCATATAGAATGATCTGGCAACACTTAGGTATCTTAAAGGGTCACTAAAGAATAGCATGATTTTGACTATCAGACAATAAAGTCTGATTATAGTACTGGCATTGCTCCATTTCTGAAATGTCTACTTAAATAGATGGGCTTGTCAAACATCCTTTAAATGCAGGGCTTTTGCTAATTGAGGAAGCCAGTGATAATGTTACCATCCTGTCAGTTCTCAGGGTGGCACTGTTGCCTGCCTCCTAAAAGAGGGGGCAGAGCACAGCAAGGAAAACCTGACTTATTTTTCACTGGAAGGTTAATGTCAGCAATATTCAACTTACTCAAATGTGCATAGCTCTTTCAAAAGGTAATTCTCTAGGATAGCATCACTCTTACAAATCCTACGTCTGAAAGCCAGATATTCCTATAGTAAGACTTAATTCTGTATGGTTAAAGAGAATTATATAAATAAATATTTAAGACTTAAACATGCAGAGACAATGTTCCCATGTGGATGGTTTCTAAAGATTAGTATCAATGAAAATATATACATAAAAGATTATATGCTGTGGCATTTTTACCATGTTTATGCTATAAAATAAAAATGGCTCTAAACCCAAAATAAAATATCTAAAACTCTGTGAACAAAATTTGCCCTTCAGGTATAATGGATTGCCTGGACATAATTTTGTTTGGATTTAGTGTTTTTATAAAGAAGGCTTGCCTTGAAATACTGTATGTATATTTTATCACCATTAACAGTACTCATATACACACAGGATTTTAATTCAATAGAAATACTAGCTGTAACAAAAAGCTAAGTAAGTTATAAACTTAAACACAAACATGAGATTATATTGTTGTTTCACCAAGTATATAAACGTTTGCTAATATCTCACTGGGATGAAGTCAATTTACCTGGCACAACACACTTACCAGTGATTTTTATCGCCCTGAAAGACAGGTGGATACAAGCAGCACCCTCCATTCAGATTCTAAGAAAATATACCTTCATAGACACCTTTGCTTTTAATTGTAAGGCATTTTACAAACTAAATATTTAACACCAAATCCATGAATAAAGTGGGCCCTGAATAGCTAATATTCTTCTTTGAACTCAGAGAAACCTTGGCTCCTGCACTCTAGACACTAGAACCTGTACTAGAACCCCAGGTACATTGCTTAGTTCTCAGTGTGCATCTCTAGCATGCTCGAGAAATTCCGAAAAAGCATCCCTGAATTTATTCAGCATACACTCACTAACACAGAAAAAGAATCCTGACTTGTAACAGGCATTGATACCCACGGCACGTAAAAATATTTAAGCCTGTACTTAAGTATGCTAATTTTATAAAGAAAACCTTCTCCGGAAAACATCTAAGATTCTCAGAGATAGAGTCGTAGGCATGCAGCCATGTTGGTCCTATATCAGCCACTTGGTTCAGGGACCTCTTACTGTCACTTCAAAGTGTCTCAATTTTTTTTGACAAAGGGCCACACAATTATGTAGCTGCTCACTGGAATCTACATAAAGCAACGTTTAGAAATGTACTACGGCCATTAAACAGAAAAATCAACAACTGGAAGCAATTTATATTAAATACAAGGAAGCGTTTCCTATTCGAACTACTGTCAAATGTTTAAATGTGCCCCCAATAATGCATACCTCTCTTAACAACAGAATGGATTATGAGGTTTGATAACAATTAGCCATGTGATCTTAAGCAAATGGCTCAACAATATGGGTCTGTTTCCTTGACACATTAAACAGAGTGTAGACATGGTCTACAAAGTCCATGTCACCTTTAAATACTATCTGTGGGGCAACAATTTCAGTAGCAGATAACACACAAATATCTATTTGGCATATTTCACACTTAAAAACAGTAAGTTTGTAGGTCTGTCATATCCTTCAAATTTCTGTTAGCAGTAAAGCAACAAAGGGGCCCAGAGATCCCATCAGGTTCATTTAATACATGTGTGATCCCATATGAGGTGATGGCAGGTAGAGTCCTCTACTAAGACCTTGTAATTGGGTCAAATATTTTCTATCAGCAGGGATTTATGTCTCCAAACACCTTTGTAATTATAATGCATTTCTTTTTATAAAATGACATTTTGCAGTTATTATTGCAAACAATTGAAGGCAGAGACTGGCCCCAGAAAAGACAAATTGCTTTTGAAAGTGTACTGGCTTGTTCTGTACAATTTTGATTAAAATTAATTTTTCCAAGGAAACATTTCTTCTGTACACATGAGGAAGTGATGGAATCAAGATACATAACTACTTGCTAAACACAGGGGTGGGGGAACTTTATGGGAAAAACATTTATCAACTGGAATTTCAGTATTACACTAACTTGCAGTATGTGGAAACTTTCATTCCTGGTGGTCAGGAAAAGGCTCAGATACCTCAAACTGATTTCCACGATGTAAAGCATAATGAATCTGGCCAGAGGGCAGCCACTAAATACATCCCACAGGCATCTCACTTTTCAGCCAAGATACAATGTTCTTCCACCTATAAGTAGTCTTCTAAACACAGATATATCATCATCAGGAAACTCTATTGAGAGTATTTTTTAAAAAAGAAAAATCAATAAATATAAATATTTTTTTAAAAACTAAAAAAAGGAATGACTTGTGCATTGCAGATAAGTAACTCTTAGAAGAAGGTTCCTGTTACTCAAGCAGTCAAAATATACTTCCAAGCAGTTCTTGGATTTTCTATACTGCACAGAGTGCTCTACAAAAAGTCAATTTAAAAAAAAAAAAGCAGAAGTCAGATATGGTAGAACACACCTATAATGCTAGCAGTTGAGAAGTAGAGCCAGGAGATTCAGGAATTCATGGTCATCTCACAGTCACATAGCAAGTATGGGACCAGTCTAAGTCATAGGAAACCCTATCTGTAGATAAATTATAATTCAATTTTTTTTTAAAAAAAGGAAAGAAAAGTTAATCTTCAGGATGACATAGACATAAATAAAATAAATAAAAATATTTGTCTCTGTCATATTAGACCAGGTAGGAGTAAGATAGAAAGCTGTTTTAATTTTTATGTGAATAAACAAAACACAACAACGCCATGAGATGGCAAGTCAACACAAATCTAAATAACACATCTGAGGAGCTTATAGTAGAGAGTCTGAGTCTCCAGTCCTCAGCTATTTCTCCAGAGCTCTTGTAAAGATGCGCTACATAGTTTGCAATAGCAGCTCTGGACCAGTGCTATTATCACCTTCCAACATTAGGAACCATGAACTTGGAAAATTATCTTCTCACTTTGCCAATTACACACAGTGCGCAGAATGTACACATAACTTTTAGTTCTATCACAGACTGCATTATAGTCTTTATGGCATATCAGTTTCAATTTCAAGAAACTCTTAACTTCTGTACCATTTAACTCTTAAATTTGTATCAAATTACACAATTATAAGAAAATACGCAGGATATTTCACATGTAAGGCTGCTCTGTATAAACCTAGTACGATATACTGTATGCAATAAACTAATTTATAAGATATATGCACGGGTGTATACAATTATTGCAAGACTATATTTGGGGTCACTGGCCTATTTATCAGTGTGTGGTAAGGTGAATTATAAGATTTATGTTACTCCTGCAAATTCCCAATACCTTGTAAATAATCTCCTCCCCTTGACATTTACTTCTAAACTAGGTGTGTACCCATAATCCCAGGATTTAGGAAGTAGAGGCAGGCTAGAGAGTTCAAGGTCATTTTAGGCTGCTTAGTAAGATGCTGTAGCTGCTGACAGGTTATCCTTGCTGTAATAAGCAGTCCACACTCATCTCCACAGTCAACACTAATTGCAATTGGGGCTTTGAATACAAATAATAACAAAAGAGAACATGAAGTTAGGAAGATTGAAACACAAATTCTAGTTGGTATTAATGAAAACTCAGAGCCAGATATTGGGGAAAAGCTGAAATATCAGAAAAGAAATCACCAGCCAACTTCTCAGGTTCTCAAGTCCCGGCCTGACTCATAGCTTTTAGAGAATACCACAATGTTTACCTATGCCTGCCTTAAATATCTTCTTTGCCTAGTTGTTTACTTCTGGGTTCAACTCTGCATCATAATCCTAGAGTTAAAGATGTGAGCTACAAAAGGATCTCTGTCTCTGGAGTTGTGAGATTAAAGGCATGGGTCACCACTCCAATTCCCAGTGCTGGGATTAAAGGCCTGAGTTACCACTCTCTGACTCTTGTGGCTTGACTGTGGGTGAATCTGTTCTCTGATATTCCAGACTGATTTTATTAACTATAAAACATATCACCACAGAGGACTGTTTGGGGAGTTCAGCGGGGTGTGTGTGTGTGTGTGAAAGAACACAAAAGGAGGTAGACTAGCTAAAAAATATTGTATATGTGTACAAAATCTTCAAATAAATACAACTATTATTTTTAAAACATTTAAATGAATTAAAGCAAAGTAAGAACTATTGTTTCCAGATTATGTTATTTTATGACAGAATTACTTCATGCAGATGTAATTAAGTTTCCCAGTCAACTGACTTTACATTAAATCAAAGGAGCATCATTATAGGCTGGCTTCACATAGTCTGGTGAGCCCTTCCAAGAAGTCAGAGACTCACAACCAGAAAGACTCTCCAAGCCTAGCCCGTGAAAGGGCCACGCGACAGGGAAAAGCACAGACCTAAGCAACTGAGGATGGCTGCAGGGGGGCAGTAGTGACTTCAACCATATGGTTATAGGAACTAAATTATCTCACAGTTAGGGAGCGTATAAAACACACACATGCAAAGGAAAAGACTCACAAATGGACACAGTACAAATACAAAGTGAACAATCCAAGAAGACAATGTGTGTCTAAATGCATTAGAAATAAGAGCCTTAATTAATTGGTTGGAATAACGACATATTCCAGTCTTAAAAAAATTATGTGCATTGCATTCTTTACTGAAAATATTTTATTAAAATAATATTAATCTCATTTTTAGCCATAGTATGTGCTAAGTGTGTTAGCAAATAGCCTTCTGAGCTTCCCCTAAAGAGATTAATTACATAAAGTTATATTTTGATGTACTGAAATATTAATAAAATATAGGTTTTAAACATATAAATATGCACTTACATTTTTCTATTGAATTGACTTTCAAATATACACTATAAATTATTATTTGTAATGACATCAGTTGAATGAATAAACTATACTTTGCAAAGGGGCTATGAAATTTAAAAAGTACTGTTATGATACCATTGACAAGCAGAAATAAACAAAACTCTTGTTCAGAAATTTGGATTAGTCTTATTCCTTTACACCTAAGTCAGAATGAACATATTTTCTGACAATACAACTGTGAAATAAGCATGCAGGGCTCACTACAAAATGGAGTACAGAGGATCCCATTCTGTCCTAAACAGAGAAAATATATACCAGTAGCATGACTTAACCGAACTCAAATCTTTTCTAAGACCATTTTATTTTAGAGTTGTGATTACTGTTAATGAAGAAATCTATGATGAAAAAAAATCACAGACTTCTTTTTATCCTCAAACTCATCTGGGAAGTATTTGATCTGACCACAGCCTCAGGTATTCCTTTGTCACTAATTAGAGAAAGACTGAATATTTCAACTATAAATTGCTTAATTATATTTGTCAGTCTGCTCTAAACCAATTAATTATTTACTTGCAAGAATCTTTGATGCAATGCTATCCAGAGGTTCATCTCTGGAATAAAGACCAGGAGCTATACACCCGTTTCTAACCCAATTAGGCTGAAGACTTGAGAGAGTGAAACACACTGTGGTACCGTGTTCCTCATACAATGCAAGCCCTCACTGCTTTCCTTTATGAAGCGGTAAGCCACTGTCATGTTCTTTCTCAAAAGAAGACCGATGTCAGTGTCTTTTCACAAAGCTTAAAAAAATCGGGGTGTTTAGAAAACAACTTCAGAATTTTAGGACCCTCCACTCATGCCCTTTCTCCATCCAACTGCTGCAGCAGAAGACCCTTCCTGTACTGGTCCTTGGAACAGGGAAGGGTAGTCAAAGTAACAGAACCAATTGATATATGTGATATGGAGTTCTAGGCACTCACTCATGGTAAACATTCACTCATAGACACTTTAGTCACTATGAAATGAGAGGGTGGACTTTGGATGATTTAAGGGGTGGGTTAGGTAAAGTACCACTTGGAGGCTTAAACAGAATACAGAAAATTTGAGTATGTACTGAACATCAAAAATTCAAATAAGCCCAGGTAATGTGTGCGCATTTATTTGTAAAGGTCTAAAAATAAGTATACAGATAGCACACACATACATATTGTATCTAAGTGTGTGAATATGTGTGTATGTGTATATGTGTGAGTTCATCCTTGTAATAACAATATTATGAGACAGGTATTAAAAACCAATTTATTGATATTGTAGGTGTGGCTCAATTGCTTAAGATTAAGTAACTAAGTCAAAGTCATCTGGCACCCACAGTCTCAAAGTCTTTTATTGCTATCAAAGGTTTCCATTCTTATATCAACTATCCTGATGAAACCCATATCTCCTCTAGATACATTATTGCAACAGAAGTTACAAATGTTTCTATGAATATTGGTTTAAAAACTGTCTTCTGTGGAACATACTAAGTTCTAAGAAGGTGTAAGCTATATGCCTTGTAAGTGCTAATAAAAGTAGCTCTATTTTTTTCTTAGAAAAAGAGCTATAAAATGGCCTAAGCTGTTTGGGAGAATATGTGTGCAGTCTCTATTACTTAAAATGTATATATTCTGTTACTCTACACAACAGAAATGGAAAAAAAAAATTAGAGATGTAACAGACTACACAAGGCTTCATACTTGAGTTTCCTCTGCCCTAACAAAGTAACAATTAAATTGTGATGTGCCTTTGAAAGGAAAGCGTATACACCTACTGTCAGACACCTATCATTGAATTAAATCTGTGTCCAGAAAGAAAACAAAGTGGGGAGATCTTATACACATGAAGCTGATGGCTACCTCTAGAAAATGTTAATGAACGCAAACTAGAGAAGACCAATCCAGCAAGCAAGGCTTCTGTATTTAAGACAGGAGATAAGCAGAGTTTAAATCATATAGAGGGGGAAAACATAACCATGTGTATTGAATTGTATTGATCCATAATACAATTCTAGTTGAATGGATCCAGGAAAGACATTTGAGTCTGATCATCCAAATCTATTACATTACTCCTCTGAGAACAACATAGAGTTTTGGTAAATTAGTCTGAAATATACTGATATTAAAAAACAAAAACAAAGCCTTACAAGAATATACCCTCGATCCAAAATGATCTACCAGAAAATGACTTAAGTGATTCACAATTTGGTACAGCTGTTATACCAAAGACTTGCAGGTTTGACATTATGGCTTTTATGTTTTATATCTAGAGATCTAGAAGGTCTCCTACCTAGACTAGACAACCACTGCCAGAACCTACAATAAAGCAATTATCGTCCAAAAGCCTACATATTAACATACATTAGAAACGAGGGACATAAATGCTAGAATTTCAGCAAAGTACATTAAGTTGCTATGATGACAACTTATGAATTGAGTGATATCCTCTAAAGATATCCCCTGTAAACAGTCCACTACACATACACATCTGTGAACTTCAGTTAGGCAAGAGTGGGGCTATCTGTCTACATGAGCACTACTCATTCCTGTAGGGTTCTGTTGTTCTGAGTCTACCTTCAAAGATTTGCCCTCTTTCCACCGCATCATCAGGTAAGTAATTTTTAAAAAAGAAAAGAAGCCTCATACTTAAAAGTTCAAATAGTTTTCGGTAAGTTGTAGTCATTTCTAAAGACTGCTTTCTTCTGTCCAAACCGCTGGAAGGATAGGTGGCCCACTAGAGGTGGACATAGAATACAGCCTAATGTCTTCTTAAACTATGACTATAAAGTTTTATTATTCTTTAATTTGCAAAGAAATACTTTGGCAGTTGTCAGCTCAAGTAAGTGTTGGGAAGTCCCTGAAACAGAACATCAGATAACTAGCTGGAAGTGATTCACTTTAAATGTGGTGCTTAGCCAGCTCCCATAAGGTAATCTCATCACCTTTTCCCCCTTCTTGTACTGGGAACTGAATGGGCTAGGCAAGTACTTAAGCACCACCCTACACCCCAGGCCTTTCTGCTTCATTTTATACGGTGCTGGTACAACTAGAAAACTCTAGCCAAGTGTTTCATCTTCCAGGTAAGAATTTGATTGACACAATTAGAATGGTCTATACAGAAGCCTCTCTTAGAAGCCAAGTTCTTAAATATTGAGCACTTTGATTAGAAAATCAAGTAGTGAAATGTAGGTTGTGATACCCCTTTTTTGAGTGGATGCTAAGTATTTGCACCTGATAATCAAAGGAATCCTGCCATATAAGAATCTTTAAGGGCCATTAAGGGAAAATAATGTGGATTACTGTACCAAGTAGGCCTAATTTTCAAACGTACCAGGTCTGTTATTTATTAGCAATGGTACTTAAGCTTTCAAACTGCTACATTTACTTTCCAGGATGCTGGTGATGGTTAAAGGAACATCTTGGCAGCACTCTCTTTCCAATGACCAGCAAAAGATTATTAGTGGTTTACCACAATCTACCAGCCCAAAGACTCAATGCACAAGCTAACAATACACTGACTCATCACAAATACAGAACCTGACACACAGCCTGTGGCCACCTACCAGGAAACCAAAACTTGAAGTTCACCTTCAGACTGGCTATGTTAAACATTTCCACCCAGGGCATCTCTAACTCCTAATCCCCTTTCCCTCTGTGATGCTGTTACTGTTCTCTAAGCCTTAAATCTCTACCAAAATGGAGGTAACAGTGGGTGATTCCTTGGCTTTGAAGGCTCTAGATTAGTTTCTTTGATTGATTTGGTTTGGTCTCACACTGGCCAGTTTGTCCCTGTAGTAACCAAGACTGAGCTGAAACTCCATTTACATATAGACTATATATGCAGCTTGTCTGTAGATAAATATGTCTAGGAAACTATATTCTAGTCAAAGGACTGAAGCTGCATGTGAAACAGAAGTCCAGAATCTGGATAAATATAAATGGATTTAATCACTACAGTGTCCCTGTAGATTATATTTTAGAGAAAGTGGCCCAGAGAATTAACATGTCAAGGATAAGAAGTTTTTAACTTATTGTCGTTCATTGGTTTCCATTATTGCAACTGAAAATAAACACAATTAATATGTTCTGAAAGAAGAACACTATCTAGCTTTTCAGTAAGACTGACATCCAAATTCTTCTCTAAGGATTCCTCTCAATTCATCTTCTGAGATGCTCTCAGCTTTCTTTCCGTTATGTGTGTGTGTGTCAGTGTATGTATGTTTGTGTGTGTACGCACATGGATTTTGTGTATATGTATAGATATGAGCATGGGTGTGCACGTATGTGTAAAAGCCAGAGGCTAATGTTTTCATCAGACATTCTCTATCTTATATTTTGAGACAGGGTCTCTCACTGAACCTAGAGTTCAACTATTCAACTCTCCTGGCTGGTCAGTGAGCTCCAGGGTTGCTTCTGTCTCCTCCCGAGAGCTTCAATAATAGTACCTGATATTGTACCAGCTTTTTACATGGGTTCTGAAGACCTGCTCTCAGCTCCTCATCCTTATGTGGCAAGCAATTTAATAATCTAACAATAGAGCTATTTCTCAAGCCTGGAATTTCTCTCTTCTATCCTTTCCCGGTCCAAAAACAAAGAATTAAAGATAAAGATGGTCTTGAGTGTAACAAGGTAAAATACTCAAACTTCAGAAAACAAGTCTCTAAGCCCATTTTTAAAGGGATGCAGGCACACCCAGAAATGTACAGTAACTAGGGTGAGCTTTGCTAAGTAAGACAACTTCATTACACTTCCTTTTGTACACAACTACATTTCCATTCTTACCACCCAACATACCCTATCATAGTGAGGTCTTTAAAACAGTTACCACAGTATACATTTCACAGACAGCTTTGTTAGAAAAACAAACAAACAAACTTACCTTTATCATTCTGGAGAGGTCACCAGCATCTGCTAATTCCAAAACTATGTTCAGCTCATTATCTTCAATAAATGATGCATAATATTTTATTACATTTGGATGATTGAGTTGCTATGGGAAAAAAGGTAGAAGTCAAAAATTTCATTTTCAATTTCAGTCATGTATAGTAGTTTTTAAATAATTTTAGCCGCAGCAACTCATTTTAAATTTACAAATATATTGATGGCCTATTATTATAATCAATTTTAAAACATAATTATTCAAAGTAAAACTAGATATAAAGAAATTTTATTTTAATATTTTATTAGATATAATAAAACATGTACTTAAGATTTTTAAGTACTGCTCTGACTTGTAGGCATATAAATAAATGCAGTAAGTGAATGGTAGAATTGAATCATTAATTGCTCAAAATTACATCCTTTAAAATGAGAATGGTCATACAACAAGAACATTCAATGGAAAAAGTCTCTCTACTTTTAAAATTCCTAGACAGCTAGACTGCTCAACAATCACTATACAGTGATTCACTATACAGTATCTAAATGCTGTTTACATCAAGAAATATAAATACATGAAACCTACTTATGTGAGCTAACTAAGAAAAAAATCTCTCCTTGTAGAAATGCATGCAGCAATCTATTTACTTTTTTTCTGTTCAAACTTAAAACAAGTTAACACAAGACAATTTCTCTTTGAGAAATTCTCATAAATTATAGATGTCCTTTATCCTTAGTTTTGTTTTCTATGCTATTCATAGTGATGCTATTTCTATTTCTAAAGTGAGTGCGTGTGTGCGTGTGTGCGTGTGTGTGTGTGTGTGTGTGTTTATAGCATTTATTTCAAATGCAAAGAGTAGGGAAGCACAGTTTTGAAATACTTTGGTTAAAACTGATATATTTTTAAAACATACACAGATTCATAAAACACAAAGTCTTTCATTTTCCTTAAAGAGAAGCCCTTGCTTCATAGCCCAGGCCTGGAGCTCAGGTTCTGCCAGTCTTAGCCTCCTAGGCACTGGGATCATAAGTGTGGGCCATCATACCTGACTAAAAACAAAGACTGCAGAAGCCATTCTGCAAAAAAACATCATTGGAACCTCATCACACTCTCTAGTGAAGAAGGAACTAAATGTTAATTCCCGACACAGTTTCTCTGTTCACTTTGTCTAAGTCTGTAGAAGTAATTTAAGAAGTGTGTATAGACAGAAAGCGTCTGAGTTAGCACAGGGTCAGTATGATGCATTGTCACATGATAACAATACACACTTATATTTCTTAACCAGTAAGATAAGCTAAAACAGAATGTTCTAAAGGAAAAAAAAAAAAAAAAAAAAAACTTTGCCAGTGTTTTAGGCCCATGTATCTTTCTGTTTTGAAAAAGTGAACTCTACCTAATATTTCATTTAATTGCTTTATCATAAATCAAAATTATATTCTCCAAAACATACATCCTCTTAATTCATGCAGTGTTACATGAAACCAGTGTGTCATCAAGCAAGTCTTAAAGATTGTTTTACTTAAAAATATGACATTTTGATAAATAATTTTATCAACATGTTCAGAAACATTTTTTTGAAAAGCCCATAATTCATTATTTACCTTAAGAAGATCTATTTCTTTGATACAATCAGCACGTGCTTTGGCATCCATTAAATCAAATATCTAAAAATGAAGTTTAAAATAATTTAATAAAATAGTGACCTATACTTCAGCCTAACAGGTAAATTAATGATAATACATATTCTCTCTATATATACATACATGTATACACACAGAGATGAAAATTTTATTTGCAGTTATTTACTGTGAAGTCTATAAGAACTTTGCCTTATGTTAACAGAAAACAACCACACAAACCTTACATGCTTTTCCTTCAAAAGCGAACAGCTGGTTATATACTGGCACCCATGTAGGTTGCTCAAATGACCAGGATGGAGCTGATGATCAATAGGATAATGCAATAATAATCAATGTGCATTGAATAGTTAACATATACTGAGTGTATTTCATGAACTATTCCATCTAATTCTCATGAAACCATTACAAAGGTAACAGCAATCCCATGCTATAGATGAAGGAAAGAATGCTTTCACAACTTAAGAGACTGCTAAAGGGTCACACAGCTAAAGGGTTAATGGGGCAAGAGGCACTGGTTGTTAGTTACTCCACTACTAGCCTATGACACTGATGTACAGATGGTTTCCAATGGATCTGACCTGTATTCTTGACAGGGATAGTACAGCATAAAGGGGTGATGACATGATTTAATATAAGACTTAGGTCTTATATTAAATATCAACTACAGGTACACATAAATATACATACAGTAGGATACATTATGCCTTTGGAATTAAGGTTTCATGAAAAGAGATTAGCAAACAAAAGTTTTAGTAGGCTCCTTGGGATATTGTAATTAAGAAAGGAACAAAGAAAAACACACAAAAAAAACAAATAACCAAAAGAATGATGCTATATCTTGAAAATAAGAAATCTCAAGGTCCTAAATATATATAAAACAATGCTTTTCAAATTTTAGTTGTTAAACTGTAAGTGGATTAATCCTTATTTATTTAATTAATGATGTTTTCAGTTAACAACTTTGGACAGTCAGGTGGGTGTATAGTTGAAAGCAGTAGGAACAATCCAATTTTTGTTTTCTTTTTTGAGACAGGGTCTTCTTGTGTAGATCACCAGGCTGGCCTCAGATTCACAGAGATCCACCTGCCTCTGCCTCCCAAGTGATGGCATTGAAGACATGTACCATAACTGCCCAGAACCAGATCTTTTTAATTTGGGAAAGAATAGTGAGTGATGAAGAGAGAAAACTTAGCTCAAGAAACCCTATTTTGCATTCTAGTAGCTATTTTATAAAAAGGTAAAATAAAGTTTAGTTTCTCATTTCTGGCAAGGGGGGTGCTGCCCAAGTCTGAGAGTCATGCCTGATCAGTCCTGGGAAAAGAACAAGTCCTAAAAGAATAGACCTAGCAGGGGGCCTCCCCAGTTCTGAGAGAAGAATACATGTCCAGCTCTGGGAGATTAGTCAAGACATCAGCCCAGGTCTGGGAAAGGAATGGATTCTCACTTGACCAGTTCTGGGAAAAACCAGCCACCCTCGTAGGGTCCCAGTGGGGTCCATCCAGGTGGAGTCCAAAGACCCTAAGCATGAGCCAATCAGTAACACGTCAACACTATACCCCCAAGCAATCAACTTTGTTGTAACTTTTTCCAAAAAAAAAAAAAAAAAAAAAAACAAACAAAAAAAAAAACAAACCCTTGTAGCTAAGGGCACCAGCTATTTCCTGCTCTGTTGTCACAAAAACTTGAAGTATGCTCCCTGCCTGGCTTGTATTTATGCTGCCAATAAACTTTGCTGTTTGCATTCTGGACACTTCTGGCTTCAGTGGTCTCTCTGTGGGTCGAGATCTGGACACAACAACTGACACCTTCCAGTAGGTGTTGCCCTCTTTACCACAACCTCATACAGGCAATACTGGCTGCAAGTCAGAGACAAAGATGGAGGCATAGGGCTTGTACTAATATGATTATAGTCACACAGAGAGTTACACTGAGTCCTGAAGCATGGGCCTTTCTGTTAGCTCCATAGCCAGTGATTTCTCACACTGGCCTGGCCTGGTCTGAATTCTAACACTCATAGAAAACTACAAAATACGAAAATGTCTGTGCAAAGTGCCATATCAGAAACGTAAAGAGGGAATCCCCATGTGAAAAAGAGATAACATTAAAAGTAGAAAAAATAGATGCTTCTACCAGCCAGAATGAAAGACATCTGACTCACAGACATGAATCTGGGGTAGGCTACATAATTATAGCTTATATTAAGATAGCCTTCTGAATATTTAAAGATGTACAGTGTCAAAACACAAATTCTAGTTGGTATTTAATGAAAACTCAGAGCCAGATATTGGGGAAAAGCTGGAATATCAGAGAGAGGAAACAGAACACAGTCAATTGTCACCCAGTCAACTTCTCAAAGTAAAAGCTGTCTTCATGAATCCTCAGCCTGGCTGGTTGCTCCTACAGAATACCTAAATTTCTTTCTACTCCTGCCTTAAATATCTTCCCCAGCCAGTTGCTTTACTTCTGGCTTCAACTCTGCATCATTATCCTAGAGTTAGGATTAAAATTGTAGGCTACTCCTGTTTTGTTTTTAGGCTTTGAACTCACAGAAACACAGAAACATCTCTGTCTCTGGGGTTATGGGATTAAGGGACTGAGTTACCAACTGTGATTCCTGTGCTGGGATTAAAGGCCCAAGTTACCACTCTCTAATCCTTGTGGCTTGACTGTGGGTGAATCTGTTCTCTGATTTTATTAAATATAAAATATATCACCACACAGGGCTCTAATTTTCTCATATTTAAATAAAACCAATAAAATAAAAACAGTGGTCACCAGAGGTTAAGAAGGGAATGCGGTTGGATAATGGGTAACAACGTACAGTCGCATAGCAAGTGGATATTCTGAATGTTTTAGAGTCTACACCGTAGGATGAAGACTATAAATAATAGCTCACTACATATTTTATTTTAAGGAGGAATTAAAAGAAGAGTTTGTAGCTCTCCAACAAAGAGAAATGACAGTAATTATTCTAGTCTGATCACCACATATTGCACGCATATAATAAATTATCAGTATATACCATAAAGATTTACAATTATGTCTCAATTAAAAAACAGTAAAGAAATCAAATGAGGAATTATTCTAAACTTAAGACAAACATAACATCTATAGACCTACTAGACTAAAGAACTGAAACTTGGCCCTGTTTGTTTACTGTAGCCCTTCATACAGTTTTTATAGTAAAAACAGGGACAGAGAAGAAAGAGTTAAGTGGAGGTTGAAAGGGTTTTTGTCACTTTTAAAGTTGCTCTCTATATAAGGTTTTGGTAGAAAGAGGAAATGCGTTGGATACAAACAGGCACCAAAATCAGAAATGAAAACAAAACAACTAATATTAAAATATATGCAGTGTTACCCTTATTGAAGAGAAGAGGAATCTTGTGTACTAAGATAAGACTGAGGTAGCCCACAATTATAGTTTCAAGCCAGCCTGGCATGCTTGAGACTTTGACTATAAAAATTATATATACATAATTTTATATGAAATTACTATAACATCTAAAGTATCTTCAAATGAGCACCAAGAGGGATGAAAAATCCTTGGCAAATCATGAACTTTGCTGCCATTCTTAGAACCACTGGCATTAGGACTTGAGATAACTGAGCCTTCTTAGAAAAGGTAGAGTGTTGGGTAATCATGGCCTCCCTATAGGAGCACTGGCTCACAGGAAGAGAAAGAACTATGGTAGTCTCGGTGATTAAAAAGATCTAAACCCATACTCCCAGAGACATGGCAATCACATATGTAGCTCGCATGGTAAACGAGCTTATCATTGTGAATCAATCTTCACTTTTAGCTGGCTACAGTAATATCAAAGGTTGCTCTTTAAATCCTGGGGACAATGCTCACTGCTGGCACATTTAACTGACAGCAATTTCTGAACCAAATATACTTACACATACACTTAACTGGAAATGCGTATCTTATCTTTCTTTAGTCAACATGTCAAGACAAAAGGAAAGGCTGAAACTTTCAAATAAGTCATTCCCACCACAGATTCAAAGCCGCCTGGTGATTTAATGAGCAAGGAAAGACAGAAAAATAATATATGGGGTTTTGTAAAACAAAACAAAAAGAGGGTACACATATAAAGAAGGCTTCAGAAGGTATTATTTACAAGCCAAGGTTTCTTTGGGCTTCAAAACTTAATTTATTCTTGGTTAGAGCCAGTGATTAGTTGTGGTTAAGTGTGGTGGAAATGTTCTCTGTATGCTGTAAATAAAGGAGCTGTTTGGCTTATGTGGAGCACCATAGAAGTGGGTGGAGGATCAGAGGAGAGACAGGTAGAAGGAGGGCGGAGCTACTCAGTCTCCTTCTGACCCCCAAGGAAGAATCATGTAAGGAATCCAGGTGAGCCAGGGGCCGGGCCACGTGGCAGATAGAATACTAGAAATGGGTTGAATTAAGATGAAAGAGCTAGCTAACAATGTGCTTGAGACATAGGCTGAACAGTATGAAATTAATATAAGCATCTGATTCATTTCTTTGGGGGAACAAAAGCCACCATGGGCCAGGTCTGAACTTCTAGCCCAAACAGGGCTGGAAATGTTCTACAACAGTTAAGTAAGTAATAGCTGATAAATTCTTGGTATTCTTTGAATCATTTTTAAATAATTTCTGTCATCTTCAAATTTTACCCAAATGACATATAACTTACAAAGCTCAAAACTTAACATTAGTCGAATTTCAAAAAGAGTCATTGATGTAACTTAATAGAAACATCCCTATAAAAGCACATATTAAACTAATATGACACACAAAATGTAGCAAATACACACACATATTGAGTGTAATATATACATGTGTGTACCCGTATACAATGAGTATAGATATCTCACTTTAAATTTCCCACATGGAAATCATCTCCTGGGCCCCACTACTTTAAAGGGCCTGAATAAATGAATTGAGCAGCTTGTTCCTACATTGAATAGATTAATCTTCATGTGACAAATTCTCACCTTTCTTCAGCCCTCACACTTAAATATGCCTCAGCTGTTCCCCATGTTTTGCCCCAATAAACCCAATGTCAGAAGAAGGTGTCCATCCCTCTATTCTAGCTACCCAATGGCCAGCCAGAACCTCCCAGCCTTTAGCGGGTAGGAGAGACAAGGAGAGCCTCAATTTGCCCCTCTACAAAGGCTTTCTATGGAGTGTAGCCAGCAACAGTGGGTGGAAGGTACTGAGCACAGTGAAGCCGGCACAAGCTCTCCTCCCATACTGGAAACCACGCTACCTCTAACAGCAGTTCCTACTCCATCTGCCTGCTTTTCTCACCACATCAACATGTCCAGAGGTTCATGGGCGAGGTTCTATTTCCTTCTCATGGATTCCATAAGGACCTGTCATGATAAGCCGCACTCGGACACCTGTTTGTGCTCAGTTATTCCATAACTTTTGAAAACTGTCTCCAAGGGGATGCCCTCTAATTTAGCAGGTTTGTCTGTTTTCCCGCCTGCCTCCTTTCTTCCTTCCTTCCTTCCTTCCTCCCTCCCTTCCTTCCTTCCTTCCTGCCTGCCTGCCTGCCTCCCTCCCTCCATTTGTGGTTTCTTGTTATTTGGATGTTTTTCAACATAGGGTTTCTCTGTGTAAACCTGACTATCCTGAAACTCACTCTATAGACCAGGCTGACCTAGAACTCAAAGATCTGCCTGCCTGTCTCTTAAGTGTTAGAATTAAAGGTGTGTGTCACCAGTGCCCAGCTCTGTTTTGTTTTTTTCAAAAGTGAAGAAAATATATCAAAATTCATGTTTTATTGGTATTTTGTGAAATCTAGACAGACAACAAGCTTCAATGAGAGCAAAGCCTACTCTTTAGGAAATGGACATACAGAGATATACAACTATGCAGAGGTACACACTACGGTGACCACGTGGACGTATGCAACCGAAAGCTGAGAGATTGCAATCCAGGAGAAATAAGAAAATGAAAACTTGTCTTTTCAACTATGAGAATTGTTCCCAAATGAAGTAGGAAAAGGAAAGCCCTTGGAAGGAAAGAAAGAGAAGATGATCCCAGGGAAGGACAAGGAGAGTTTTAAGAAGTCTCAGGGAACTGGAGCAACAGGTTCTCTGAAGACACCAGGAATAAAGCAAACCCGGGAATGTCTGCAGGGAAAAGAGACTAATGCGGAAGAAATGGTGCAGCTGGTGTGTGTGTGGGGGGGGGATGAGAAATAAGGCAGAAAAGAGAATGTATCCAATGTACATTAAGAGTAAGGGGCGGTCAGACAATTAGCAATAGTCATGAAACATGCTGGAGAGTGGGGATGTGCTGTTTGGCACAGAGGCATAAAGGCTGTGGCTAAATAGGCAACATAACCCTTTGAAGTGACAGCTTCTAACACAGTGGTTTATATATATTCAATAGAAATGTACAGTATATACTTCCAAAGAAAAGCTGCAAATTCTCAAGAAATAACCTGCGCCCTCTGTGCTGGGAGACTTGGAAAAATGACTAAATGTGAACAAATAAGGACTTGAACACAGGAGACAAGTGGAGATTAAGGATTAGAATGACAAAGAGGGACTGTAAAATGACAGCATCTACTTTAGAACTTAATAAAATAACTGAGCAAAATCAAACTAGGCTATCGATACCAAACAAGTCTGAATAAATACTGAGTGGTGCTTGAGACTCAGATGAGGTCAACAACTAACATTCTACATTTGTATGGAATTTAGCTACATATACAGCCTCTGGAACTTAAAATTAGAGTATACAAAGGGGCAAATTGTATTAGACAATTTTAAAGTCATATTCTTGATAAATGTTTTGAAACAACTAAAAATGAGTAAATCAACATAAACCATTAAACACCTAAGTATATATTTTCAGGAAATTTCATAAGATCAAGAAGATGAATTTGAATTAAGTGATCAAAATAAATGTTTTACAAATTTACATTAAATATATATGCATATACATACATATATATAGTGTCATGTGCACATACAACCTAGAAATTATACTTCATGAATTAAATCAAATTAGTTAGTAGTATTAAAAAATTACAGTAATGATAGCCAAACAACATGAGATACAGTAAACCCAAATTCCTATATCTCCCCTGCTTTTAGACTGGTAAGTATTCATTCCAATTGTATTATAGCTTTGGTCAATGAGCTAAAAAAAAAAACGTAAATAGAGACCATGGATACCTACAAAAAAAGCTCCTCAACTATCTTCCAGTTACAAAGTGCAGAAGTTTGACTCATCTGCCCTGTATATAGTTCTGTGAAAGCACCCCGACCTGTACGTTTTTAGGCTGCTTCCATCAAGGTGTATGCTGTTCTATCACCTGCTACCATCAGAATCTCATTAAATCCCAGCACAAATATTTTGGTCTCAAAGTCTTATACACTGGCAATGACATTAAGTAATTAAAGAATGCGGGTAGAATTAACTGCATAATCAGCATAAAGGGAAGTTGTGTGTAAAAAAAACAGACAGGGAAGAAAAATTAACATGTAGAGGTTCAGAATGGTTACATCAGGTAAGATACTGTCTTACTCTTTGCAAATTAACCATAATGGAATGGACATGGGTTTCTAAAAGATTGTGTTCTTTTCTTGTGTGCTTTATGCTTTCAGATTTATTTATAATCTCAAAAAAGAGTAATTCAGTACAAACACTCCTACAGATACAGGCAAATCTGTAGGGAAGTAGCTGGAATTGGGGACATTGGTTCTTTTTGTGAGTTTTTTGTTGTTTTGTTTTGTGTTTTGTTTTAGTTGTTTTTGAGATAGAGTTTCTCTGTGAAGCCTTGGCTATTCTGGAACTCCTTCTTGTAGACCAGGCTGGCCTATGAACTCTCAAAGATCTGCCTGCATCTGCCTCCCACTGCAGGGTTAAAGGCCTGCACCACCACCACCTGCCTGACTGGCACATTAGTTCTTAAAGAACCTATGTAGGTGAATGTACTACATGGGATGGAGTTCTTAAGGGTTCTGAATGTTAATTAAGCTCAGGGATCAGATGGTGAAGTTATAAATACTCCAGTGCAGATTTGCAAACAAGGAAATAATTACAGAAGCAATACTTTAGCATCTGCACATAACACAGCCAAAACATTCTGGAAGATTTTCAGAGCTGAGAACAGTAGGTGTAAAATTCAGTATTTGGTTCTTCAGGAATTCTTTGAATATTTGTTTGGAAGTATTCACAGCAGATCATCACCTGGTTAGCAATATTCTTTCAATATATGGAGAGCAGATTACTATTTTTAGAAATGAATAGTGGTTTTCCTTGTTCAACCCAAGTGTAATACATCACAGAAATCAATAACATGTCTGAGATGCAAATACATTTCTCCTCACAAAGCCTTAAAACACTGTTCCTTAATCAAATAAGCTAGGTATAGCTTTATAGCATCATTTGTCTCTTCCATACATTCTTAAACTGGGAGACACCAGAGCCTCAACACTTAAAGAGGAATGACAAAATCCAAAACAATCTGATACCTTCCTACAGCATCCAAAGCATACAGGATAAAACAAGGCAGCCAGAATCAAAGAGGATATTAAAAGCTGAACAGAAATGCAACTGTATACATTAATTCACTCACTGTCAGCCTTCCAAATGACAAAAAGCAAAACGCAGGCAGGGAGACAGAGTTCAGGTGCTACTTGTGAGGTTCTAGGGAGTACTGATGCTCCTTCCCAGGAGCCATCCTCCACTCCTTCTCTCTTCCTGATTCTACTAACAAGGTTTTGCAATTGAAAACTAATCTCAGGAAAGAGCTAGATCCCTGTTCTTTTTCCACACTTACAGTTAGTGGAAACGAAGAAGAGAACCAAGAAAGCTCTCAGATTTTTTCCCTTGGCGTCCTCCTTTGGTAAAAGGTGAGGTTTCCTCTCCATGAGGTACTCAGTGAGGAGTTTGTTTCTGCATTTGAGAATATTAAAATCTGAAGATGTCTCCCCCTAAGAATCTGTAGAGAATCCTTTGTCTACCGCTCAAATTCCTCCTCCTAGTTCTGACACTTCCCATTTATAGCCTGGCTTAAACTCCCAACAGCTCAAACTGACATCTCCATTCTGTAAAGTTTTACTTAAATCAGGAGTCCATGCCACAAAGGTTAACATGCCATTGTTTTAAGCAAACTCTGACCTGGTAGACTATTAAATCAGAACTTAATGGAGTTTTAATATGAATTCAAGGGTCTTTAGTAGAGGAGTAATCTTACCCCAAGTCATGTTATTTTCTAAACACTGATACCTGTATCCTAGAAATACTATTAAAACTAAACATTAATTTCTTCCTATTAGAGGCATATACAATATAATAAAAGTATAACAAAACAGACTTAGCATGGGCCTTGTGCAAAGGTGGTATGGAAAAATTAATTTCTATCCCATATTACCTTCAAAATACATGTTCTTTCTTAGAATGCTCAAACTATAGTTCCATGACCCAAATACTTCCAGAAATTGCTTCCCATCTAGTTTTTAGATACCATAATTTTACATGGGTTCATACAGTTAAAATCATCTTACCTGCACTTTTTTTAAAGCTACTGGTACTCCATCCAAGAGACAGGATGCTCTATAGACTTCACTAAATTGTCCACGACCAATTTTCTTTTCTATTCGGAAGTTGGCTAAGGTATTATAGCCCATATCCGGTCGCAATGCCTTCTGCAATTAAAAATAGTGCAAAAAATGTCAATCACATAATGTACACAAGGACATGACTTGAGTAGGTAAAGGTATGCTACACATAGCACAGTATCTTTAAAGTAAACTTGCACGCATCCCATGCCAACAATATCTGAGCTCCTCAGAATACAGCAGGAACTTAAAATACTTCTGCCCTGGAGGACCTTCCACTATAAGGGACTGGGGTTGGGTAATAAGATGAAATATATACAGCATTTAAGGATAAAGGCTAGCCAGCTGTAGTGAAACACACTTTTAATTTCAGCACTTGAAAGGCAGAGGCAGGTGGCTCTCTGAGTTCAAGGTCAGCCTGGTCTACAAAGGGAGTTCCAGGACAGCCACACCTACACAGAGAAACTCTGTCTCAATAAACAAAACAAACAAAAGAACAAGAAGGCTGAAAACATAATAAATCAAGAAAAATGAGTGACAGAGGATGAAAAGAAATTTGAAATTTTAGGTAAGAACTTCCCGTAACTTGTCTTTAGTTTACATAGCATTAGCCAGTCTGAAGCATCCTTGTTTTCTGTGGTGCTTATTCTTTTTCTCAGAGTCTCTGTGTTGAAATAAACACCAATCCTCCCACCCTGCCCATCACACACACATACGTGTGCTTCTGCTTCTTACTTAAGATTTCAGGCTGCATTGGTCCATCAGGGTGAAGGAAGCAGAAGCAGGAAGCAGGGTTCAAGACTGCTCTGAATAAGAACGAAGACAACCTTCCAGGAGACAGACTCCAGTGAATCAGCTCAACTTCACTCCAGAGCAGGAGGGATATTTAGGATTGGGGAGCCTGAGGACAAACCCTAATTTGCATTAAGTGGAATGCTCCTATCACAAGGCTTTGTAAGTGGCAGTAGGTTCCTGTCAAATTGGCCAGAGCACCATATGGGTCATCAGGGGAAGGAAGAGCCTCTGCAGGTAACTGTATCAAAGGTCACTCTTGAGAGAAGTCAGGCATCCTAGGCCTAGAGACATCCTCCAGATAAGGCTAAGTAGGGAGCAGAGAGCTTTGCTGGGGAGAGAGGGAGTTTCCATATTGCTGAGCTATCGAGATAAGCTTCGGGGCCATGGAGGTGACTATGACCTCTACTAGTCAGCAAAGTCTTTGGGCACACACATACACATGCAGTCGCTTATTCCAATATGCACACTAACACATGAAACACTTACTAAATTCCTGACAGTATTTTAGTTTCTGAAAAGTTAGTCAACTAACTGAACACGTTAATAAATGAAAGGCTAAATAAATAAATATTGCCAGTATCAAGAAGTTTGTCATTGTACTATTATATTTTTAAATAATATTTTGTCTTTGTGGAAAAAAAAATCATTTCCGTCTTTGTAATTGGAAACTCTCTTTTAAATTTGCTGTACATTTTGATCATATGCTTCCCTTCCCTTTAGTCTTCCCAGCTTCTCTGCACACTCACTCAATTTAGTGCTTTCTCACTTTCTCATTCTAGAAAACCAAAAAAAAAAGAACAAAAATCAAAACCCCAAAAGACAAAAAGACCACCAACCCCTAACAACAACAACAAAGCATATAAAATGACCATGAAGTCCACTTTGTGTTGGCCACGTACTCCTGAGCAAGAGGCCTTCCCTGAGTGTTCAGTATACCTAATGACACTCGTTCCCATTTAAGAAAACAGATGGCTCCTCTCCCAGCAGCCAGTAATAGCTTTTTGAGTAGAGGCAAAATAATTTCATTCTTAACTAATATTTTTTTCTACTATGCCTAATCAGCCAAAAGCCAGACGAAAGCAGAATGTGTTCTGCT